>CAUYTI010121908.1:0-24796 GCA_963575145.1 Galago senegalensis
GGGAAAAATGTGCATGGGAAAGGACATCAGAAATGCTGGGGCACTGGGGCATGGTGGGAAGGGCTGGAGGCTCACTTGAGACCAGGAATTATGAGGAGATACCCATCTATACAAAAAAAAAAAAAAAATAGAAAAATCAGCTGGCCATTGTGTTTGTGCCCATAGTCCCAGCTACTCAAGAGGCTGAGGCAGGAGAATCACTTGATCCCAGGAGTGTGAAGCTGCAGTGAGCTACAAGGATGCCATCGCACCCTAACCTGGGTAACAGAGCAAGACCCTATCTCAAAAAAAAAAAAAAAAAAAAAAGTAAAGGAGAATAAAAAACAAGGCATAAACCCTCAATAGTCAGATCTTTCCCAAAGTTTGATGACTAGCCCATTCCTGTGCTTTAAAAAATCACTCACACATTGACCTAACAAATGCAATCAGTGTAACTTGGTTTCTTGTACCCTCAATGAGTCCCCAAAAATTAAAAAAAAAAAAAAATCACTCACACAATAACAAACCCCAACTTAGCCTCAGCTTAGAATTCTCCTCCCAAAAGCTTCAATGTTTTTGACATTCCTTCCCTCACCAGGCCACCTCAGAATCACCTGCAGTACCTTCTAAACACAATTTCACCAGACCTGCACGCTGCATCAAAAACACTGGGGGGTGTGCTCCTGGAATCTGTGCATTAAGGAATCTCCCAGGTGACCCTAAGGTGTCACCCTTTTGGGGAATCCCTGCTGCACAGTCTGGTCCTTTCTCCACTCTACCACTAGAATCACTTAAGTCAGAGATTACAGCAAATCATGTCCCTTCTTAAGAACCTTCCAAGAAAGACAATGGAAGTTCAAATTCCTAAAAGACAATGAAGTTCAAATTCCTGAACAGGACTTCCAGGTCTTCTACAATCTATCCCAAACTGCTTCTCCGACCTCCATTATTCCCATGAGCATTTCCCCTCAATGTGTTGCCTGCTTTTTATACCATACACTGTGCTACTCCAGTACTCCTTCAGCTCTCTCACCAATCACCATTATCGTTCTCCTCTAAGGCCCTACTCAAGTTGTCTTTCCTGGTGAAAGCTTCCCTGTTCTTTCCAATCAAAACCAGTCTCTCCTACTAAGTAATGTCCAAAATATTTAGCTAATGCAAGAATTACAGCATATATTGTATACTATACTGAATTATACTAATCTGTTTACATACAAGTCTCCAACGCAAAGCCATATCTTACTCATCTTTCAGATCATGGATGAGACATAAACAGGCCTAGGTTCAAAGTTTAGTTCTTCCAGTTACATAGTAGCACTGTGACCCTGAGCAGAGGATTTAAACTGAGTCTCAGTTTTGTAATGTGAAATGGGACTCATGGCTGATACAAGGATAAGAAGACAAAAAGCGTCCCACTGTGGACCACCTGAAATGCACTAAACGTTAGCTTTTATTATTAACTTTTGCTTCCCATCCTATTAAGTACACTGAAGACATAATACGTGCTGAAAAAGCATTTGCTTTTCTAAAAAAAAAAAAAATGCCTTTCAAATTAATACACAGTGATTTCTTAAAGTCCTTTCTCCTTGCCCAATTCTGTTGCATAATATTTCTATTCCTGTTTTATTTCTATGCCGTTTCTACTCTCCTTCTCTCCTGTAAAAATCAATGTACAAAATTCTAATGAACAAGCCCTGCCAGTGTCCCTCCTACTCCAGCTTGGCTTTTTGCTTTGAACTACAGTAACTGCCTGCAACCACAGCATCCCAGCCCAGAGAATCGCCCGCTTCATCCTTATAACAAACAGCACTTTGTAGGCAAATTGGAGGCAAGCCCAAAGTAGGAGGGGGAAAAACCAAGGAAAAGGAATTAGGACCAGAAACTGAGTCAGACACCCACACTACCATTCACACTGTGTTACGTACAGGTAAGGAGAGAACAGGAAAGGAGTTCAGATCAACACAAACCTTCCCCAACCACTCCCAAGCACCACCGCACCACCCACGCATGGAAAATGGCTTAAGACTCACAAAGGACATGTGCACTGGTCAACTCACTGCCTAACACATGGTTATTGTCGTTAGTAAAATATTGTCATACATCATAGCTTCTTATTCTCACCAAACCAATCATATTGCTATTATGGTTCTCTCTCCCATTTACAGGAGCTGAAATCCAAGGTCATATAAGGCCACTGAATAGAGTGTTGGGACCAGAACTCAAGTTTTAACTTAAGCTCCAAGTCCTAGGTCCTTCCCATTGCCCTGTATCAATTCCAAATAGCAATTTTAAAAATACTCTTAGTGGTGTACCAAATTCACCAGTCCTAAAGGTAAAAGAAGATAAATTTTGTGCTCTTAAAAATAATTCTAGTGCCAAGAATGAGGGTTGTCACAGCAACAAGTCTCCAACTACACCCTTTAGAGTGATCAGTCCAGTATTTTCCAGAAAGATCCTCTAGTTAGCTTTCTGTTCCTAGATAGAAACTGTCTTGACAATTTCATTTGCTCATATGGTTTGAGGAGGCAGTATTAGGGAAGGAGTACGATTGTCTTTCTTTTTCAATCAAACTCTGATGCTGGCTTTAACACTGAGGTGATATGGAACGCCAACGTTTCTACAGCACGTCTGTGATGGTTATTGTGAGCGAGTCAGAGGCACTCATGCAGCCCTCAAAAGCACAGACCAGAACACCATGGCACCTCTGAGTCACAGCTCTCCTGCTCAGTAACTACATGACCTTGAATTCCTTGACTGTTCATGGTGATTGGGAGGAGCAGCCAGACTGAAGAACCCAGCCAGGGTCTCCTCTGCTGCAAAATGGGGCCACTATGAGAATATGCACCAGTATATGTCCAGTGCTCTAAACAGTGCCCGGCAAGCGGCCAGGACTCCCCAAGTGTTTCTTATTTACTTCCAGATTAGTCACTAGGATGTACTAATTTGGGGTGGGGGTACTTTTATAAGAAGGTTAAAGACAACTTCTTAATGCTCAAAACTAGTACAAAGACTATTTACAAGTTTCACTTCCTGATAGGATCTTCCAGGATTTCCATCTGTGGACTAGAGGCCCTAGAAGGCTGTGGTGGAATCTGAAGAATTTTCTTTCTTCCCAACAGAGCAAGGAAACCAGCATCTATTCTTTCAATATCACGAATGAGTTTCCAGAATGAGAAAAAGACAACCTTATTGCATTCAAGTAATCAGAAGATATTTTTTTTTTGGAGACAAGCGTCTCACTCTGTCGCCCTGGGTAGAGGTGCTGTATCAGCCTAGCTCACAGCAATGTCAAATTCCTGGGCTCAAGCAATCCTCCTGACTTAGCCTCCTGAGTAGCTGGGACTACATGCACATAATAAAATGCCCAGCTAGTTTTTCTATTTTTAGTAAAGGCAGGATATCCCTTTGCTAAGACTGGTCTCAAACTCCTGCGCTCAAGAGATCCTCCTGCCTTGGCCTTCCACAGTGCTGGGATTACAGGCATGAGCCAGCATGCCAGGCCTAGAGCTACACTTTTAAAAGCATTTATTCTAAGCAACCAAAGTATTAGAAATTTAAAGTTACACCAGCTGAGAAACTGTGGTTCAGATCACATAGGGTTAATAGTCGTAAGGAATGAAATAAAACCTGTGGATGAATCAAAAGGTGTTTCTTCCCAGAAAATACTGAAATTCCAGAAACAGTGTACTGTATGTTTATAGTTATTAAGAGAAAAACTAAAAAATCCCCTCAAACTAGCATTCGAGACCCAGTTGGTTAAAATATGACCACTCTCTTTTCTGTTTCAAAGAAAATGTACATATAACAAATTACCCTTAAACAACACTGGATTCTCCCCAGAGGAACAATTAAACTAAAGACAGGAGCACTAGTGGGGTCCCAGTACAGATCTGAGGTCAACATCCTGCACAGGGACACTCAGCCAGGGAAGAGGGGCTAAAACCCAGTGGACACTGTCCTCCTACCAGTGTGTCCCAGAACAGGGCAGATGTAGTCCTGAGGACATTACTGTACAAAGGGCCTAGGGAGGCTGGTCCAAGTGACACCAAACACACCAGCTGTCCAATAAGCAAAACAAGCTAGTGTCGCAAACCATTTTTGGAGTCTACTGTATATAGTCCCTCAACTACAATCAATGTTGTAGTTTGTTTCAAAAAAAAAATTGCTAGTTTGTACTCTAACATAACCAATTTTCCACAATGCAAACATTCTCCAATTTTCTTAGTTTATTTTTTGGTTTTTTTTTTTTTTTTTTTTTCTTTTTTTAGACACAGAGTCTCACTTTATTGACCATGGCAGAGTGCCATGGCATCACAGCTCACAGCAACATCCAACTCCTGGGCTTAGGCGATTCTCATGCCTCAGCCTCCTGAGTAGCTGGGACTACAGGTGCCTGCCACAATGCCCAGCTATTTTTTGTTACAGTTTGGCCAGGGCTGGGTTCAAACCCACCACCCTCGGTATATGGGGCTGGTGCCCTATTCACTGAGCCACAGGCGCTGCCCCAGTTTTCTTCGTTTATTTTTTGCTATCAGCTGTTCTATGGCCCATTCCTTCTCCTTATTCCATATTCTCTCCTTTCTGACATAAACCCTTTCCCTTCCCTTTCATTCCAATTTCCCTTTTGCATATGCCACAACATAAGTTAATTTGAATGCACTAGGAATGGCAAAACAATAGCATTCTCTGCCTCTTTCACACAGATTCCGTACTCTTTTATTTCTAAACAGTCACCAGATCACATATTTCCCTTTCCTGGGTAAGGCCTCCTCTTTTCTCTCTCTTTCCCATTTATCCCTCAATCAGTTTTAAGATACAAAGAAATCTTCCCCCTCATTGTCTGGTATAGATGATCTCTTTACTCAATTCCATGTGGCTTTTACCCCTCCCTGTACCCACAAGTCCCCTTGTCCCTTGCACCTGTACTCTATCTATGTCTCCCTGCACCACTTATCCTCAAGCAGGACAACACCTTCAAATGCATCCACTTCAGACTGTGAACTAAAATAAAACCTCAAGCCCTGACAGCTGACTGCTTAGACGAGATTGCCTCTCGGCCAAGAAGACCCCAGAAAAACCTTAAAGCTGAGTTGGCAGCCATGAGAGAAGGGAGGGCAGACACACTTCCTTCATCATATCTCCTCCCTTTCAGAGCTAGTTTTTCTAACAAAATAACTAAATCCTTTTTTTTGTTTGTTTGGCTTTTTTTGGTAGTTTTTGGCCAGGGCTGGATTTGAACCCACCCCCTCTGGCATATGGAGCAGGTGCCCTACTCCTTTGAGCCACAGGCACTGCCTTCTATTGTTTTCTCTTTTTGGAGACAGGGTCTTACCTTGTCGCCTGAGCTAGAGTGCAGTGGCATCATAATAGTTCACTGCAACCTCAAATTCCTGGGCTCAAGGGTCTTCTAGCCTCAGCCTCCTGAGTAGCTGAGACTGCCTGGCTGGTTTTTCTAATAAATAAATAAATAAATATATATATATTTTTTTTTCTTTTTTTTTAATTTTAGAGACAAGGTCTTCATAAGTTGCTCCGGTTGGTTTGAACTTCTGGCCTCAAACAATCCTTCCACCTCAGCCACCAAAAGTGCTGGGATTACAGACCTGAACCACCACTCCCACAAGATACAGTCCTTAATATGCTTTAAGGCCAAGCTCAAACCACCTTCAGGCCATAAATCTACTTAACAGATTACTAGAGTTTCCACAGATGACTGCCTGCCTCTGATTCACAGATATCCTAAGTTAAAACATTCCAAGTCTTTTTTTTTTTTTTTTTGAGACAGTGTCTCAAGCTGTTGCCCTGGGTATAGTGCTGTGGCATCAGAGCTCACAGCAACCTCCAACTCCTGGGCTTAAGCGATTCTACTGCCTCTGCCTCCCAAGTAGCTAGGACTATAGGCACCTGCCACAACGTCTGGCTATTTTTTGGTTGTAGCCATCATTGTTGTTTGGTGGGCCCAGGCTGGATTTGAACCCGCCAGCTCAGGTGTATGTGGCTGGCGCCTTAGCCACTTGAGCCACAGGTGCTGAGCCACATTCCAAGTCTTTACAACAAACTTTCTTTAACCAATTACAAATCAAAGAATCTTTAACTTACCTATAACTTACAAGGCACACCCTCCCCCCCAAAAAAAGATGTCCCACCTTTTCTGGGCAAACCAATGTACGCCTTCTGTGTATTAAATCATGCTCGTACATGTAATTCCTCTCTCCAGGAATACATAACTCCAAACTGTAACATAGCTACTGCAGGCACATTTTCTCAGGACCTCTTGAGGCCATGTGTTCTGAGCTGGGACACACACATTCAGCTCAGAATAAACTCCTCAAAATTATTTTACAAAGTCTGCGTTTGTTTCTATTAACGAGATATAATTTACTAAATTTATCACTGGGCACTGGTGGCTTATGCCTGTAATGCTAACACTCTGGGAGCCCAAGGATGGAGAATGTCTTGAGGTCAGAAGTCCAAGACCAACCTCTGAGCAAGAATAAGACCCCATCTCTAAAAAACAGAAAAATTAGTTGGGGGTTGCACATGCCTGTAGTCTCAGCTATTAGGGAACCCCTAGGGAGGCTGAGGCAGGAGATGGCTTAAGCCCAGTAGTTTGAGGTTGCTATGAGCTATGACAATGCCACTGCACTCAAGCAACAGAGTGAAACTCTGCCTTAAATATAAAATCAAAATAAAGTTCAGAAATCATTATAAATATGGAGTTTTAGGTTTGTTTTGTTCTGCTTTGTGAATATTTGGGGGGCACAAAAAGATGAAATCAAGTTTTGGTTTGTTTCCATTTAAATTGATTCTTAAGGGCGGCACCTGTGACTCAGTGAGTAGGGCGCCGGCCCCATATACTGAGGGTGGCAGGTTCAAACCCAGCCCTGGCCAAACTGCAACAAAAAATAGCCGGGCATTGTGGCAGGTGCCTGCAGTCCCAGCTACTTGGGAGGCTGAGGCAAGAGAATCACCTAAGCCCAAGAGCTGGAGGTTGCTGTGAGCTATGATGCCACAGCACTCTACTGAGGATGACAAAGTGAGACTCTGTCTCTAAACAAAAAAAATTGATTCTTAAAAGTGTATTGTGCTGGGCTGGGCATGGTGGCTCACGCCTTTACTCCTAGCACTTTGAGAAGCCAAGGTGGGTAGACTGCATGAGCTCATGAGTTCAAGACCAGCCTGAGCAAGAGCAAGACTGTGTCTCTGAAGAATAGCAGGTTGTTGTGGTAGATGCCTATGGTCCCAGCCACTCAGGAGGCTGAGGCAAGTGAACTGCTTGAGCCCACCAGTTTGAGGTTGCTGTAAGCTATGATGCCACAGCACTCTACTAAGAGTAACAAAGTGAAAATCTGTCTCAAAAAAAAAAGCGTATTGTGCTTTTATTCAAATTCTATACTTTCATTTATCTGGCCACTAAAGGGTTATCTATCTCTGAGGGTCTAAATGCACTAGTTATTTCCAGCCCACAAAGCTATTTTGTTTGGTCTACAAGAAGTTCTTATTTAAAATGTTGAATTAGCCAACTTTTTAAAATCAGATTTTACATAATAATCCAGATTTCTGGCTTATAGGGGAAAAAAATCAGAAGATCTGGCAACACTGGCCCACAGTCCCACAAGCTCGGTGGCTAAACAGAGCCACTTGAGACAGAGCTTCCATTTTCTAGTTCAGCCCAGGGGCCCAGCCCTCACTCCCTCCTGATTACCCTTACCCTGCGGGTAGTTAGGTTACCACAAATCATCTTCTGTGAGGCCCACTTCAAGCAAGGTTTGGTATTTGCCTAAGACCCCCTGGCTACAGTAGTATCCAAGTACAACTTCCTTTTCCAGATTAGAGCAGCAATTATAGATGTGATCACAAAATTCCTGCTTGGAACAGAATTTATCAAGTACAAATAATCTATAAGGAAAATCATTTAGAACTAAGCAAAAGAGAAAATGTTTTGTAATAGAACAATATTCTAAAGGAACTAAGTTAAAGAAAAAGTGTAACTGTGTATGTATGTGTGTCTGCACAGGTATGCACATGTGCGCTTGTGCAGGAACGGGTGTATTTGTGTGAGTGTGCGCTTGTGTAGGAAGGGATGTATTTGTGTGAGTGTGCCCTTGTGCAGGAAGGGGTGTATTTGGTGTAACGCTGCAGTCCACTTCCCAATTTAAACTTTATTATTTATCCCCTAAATGTTGTTTTTTGGTTGTTTTTTGTCTGTTACCTGGGTAGAATGCTGTGGCATCATCATAGCTCACAGCAACCTTAAACTCTTGGGCTCAAGTGATTCTCTTGCTTCAGCCTCCCAAGTAGCTGGGCCTACAGGTCCCTGCCACAATACCCAGCTAATTTTTCTATTTTTAGTAGAAACAGGGTCTTGCTCTTGCTCAGGCTGGTCTCTAACTCCTAAGTTCAAGGGATCCAAACACCTTGGCCTTTCAGAGTACTAGGACTAGGTGCGAGCCATTGTGCCCAGCCTATTGCCTAAACATTTTTTTCAGGGGGGGGGGGGAACAGAGTCTTACTTGCCCTCTGTAGAGCACCATGGCATCACAGTTCACAGCAATCTCAAACTCTTGTACTCAAGCAATTCTCTCTCTTGTCTCAGCCTCCTGAGTAGCTGGGACAACAGGCACCCGCCACTTAATATTGCCTAAACATTAATATGAAAAATAAACCCTTAAAGCAGAAACTTTAACAGAATAAATTTACTCCACTGAAGCCATTATATTGAGTATAAGTATATAAATAAAACAGGATATATAGAAACTTACTTATTCCTTCTTTTTACTTGGAGGATGTGGATGATAATTTTTACTGCATATATTTGTTATGGCATTCATTTAGCTAAGCCATGACACCTTAGCAAATATTAGCTAAATCTTTACATAACTTACATTGTTACCATAGGGTCAGATGTAATTGGGAGGAAGGTGCCTGCTGTGAACTATCACAAGTGCCATTCTATCATCAACACTGGTGACAAAATATCAGAATAATTTAAATGATTAAAAATTACTTTCTCAATTCTGGGATAAATGTTCTCTCACGTGGTTTTACCAATAGATTGATATTTTCTAAACCCATCATGGGATGACAAGAACACTGGCCTGGAAGCCCAAAGACCCAGGCACCACTACAGCTTTACTCTCCAGATGAGAAGTGCAAACTAGGTGAGTGTTAAGGTCCCTTGAGCCCTCAAAATATGTTCTCTTCTTTGTGTAACAGAAATACTAATAGGGATTATAAATAATGAAACAAAGACATCTATCTACAGAAATGCAAAAGAAGATTACAGCAGATGAAACAGTTTGATATAAAAGTCTGGGTTCAGATTCCACTTCTGTGTGATGTTTTTGCAAATTACATGACCACCTCATCTGTAAAGTAGGAATAATCTGCTTTTCATTCAGGATTGTTCTGAGGATTAAATGAGAATGCCTGAAAATTCCAGGGTATAGACTTGGACAGTCAGTAAATGCCTAAAAAGTTGTTGTTGTAACTTTGGGGATTCCATAAATTGTCCAACTTCTTCTCGACCAATTCAGTTTAGAAAAAATAGTTATCTGAGAATAAACTGATTTTAAAAGCCTATTCAGTAGGGTGTCATAATAAGCATCATGGGGACCACTTCACCAAGACTTAATTTTGAAACATTTCCTCAACTCGGGTTGGGAACAACCAGTGAAGAGAATGTTGACAGATGGCATTTCACACCCAACTGATGGGATCTGTCCTGTCTCCAAAGTGCCAGATCTAAAGCGCATGCAGTGGCTCACACCTGTAATCCTAGAACTCTGGGAAGCCGAGGTAGGTGGATTGCCTGAGCTCACAAGTGTGAGACCAGCCTGAGCAAAGAGCAAGACCCTATCTCTAAAAATAGCTGAGCATTATGGCAGGTGTCTGAAGTCTCAGCTACTTAGGAGGCTGAGGCAAGAGGATCTCTTAAGCACAAGAGTACAAGGTTGCTGTAAGCTATGATGCCATCACACTCCACTGAGGGCGACAAAGTGAGACTCTGTTTTTAAAAACAACAACAACAACAACAAAGCATGAGATCTGGAGGGACAGACTTTCTTGGGGGGGGGGGGCAGGCTTTCTTTAGAGGGGCAAGCTTTCTTTGGGGGCCAGGCTTTCTCTCTGCCCGTGGCCATCAGAGCAGAGCACCTGCACATCCCGTCTTCGCCCTGCTTGGTAGAACTCACTGCAGTGCTGACTATCTGTTGATGTTAAGATATAGCAATGGGATTTCTGTGTTGCTGGGGAAGAGAAGGCTTCTCTGGCAATGTTCCTAATTATTACCAGCAAGCAGAGGAGGAATAAAAGAAAAGAAAAAATGCTTGTAATGGAATCTAACACCACGTTTGAGAGCCATACCCAATAGCAGGTGTCAAGGGAAGAATACAGATGTCTCGAGAACTTCACGGCAGTAGTCCCCAAATTTTGATTTCACATACCAGTAAAATTTTAAAGGAGAGACTGTCCTATTGATAAAGTTGCCAAGTTAAAGCCAGACCAAGAAGTGACAGCAAAAAAATCATCACTACCCTTTCATAAAATGGAAAACTAAACTCTCCCAAAACCCTCAAAGAAGGAAAGGAAATCCATTTTTTTTTAAAGCCCTTATATACTTAGCACTAAAACTGAAACGGAAAAGCTTACTATATTGTCTTTTTTCTTCTCATTTCTCCATGGGCTGGTAAAACTGTCCTCAGGGACCCACTCGGGAAATGAATGCTGAGGAACGGACTGAGAGTAGTTCCGATCGACTCTCAGAGGTGGCCACCCAGTCCAGGATGCATTCCCTCACGGAGGCCATGCTGTGGACCATCTACTATCTGGAGCATCACCTGCTAAGGATACTGACAGATCAGTGAAGTGCCTTGCTTTTCTTAACCAATGATGGGCTTGTCAGCCACCCAGTATCTCAAAACCTTTTGAAGGTATCTGCAGGCAGTACCCAGCCTTTGTGTACAACCATGTAAGATGATTCTCAGCCTTGGCTGCACATCAGGATCACTTAGGGGATGGGGAGTATTTTCTAAACTAAACTCCACCTCCACAGAGTCTGATTCAACATCCATGGGGAAAGGACATATGTATTTTTAAAGTATTTCCCAGACTGATTCTGGCGGCAGCTAGGGTTTAAAGAACCACATTTCTTTGCATCCACCCTGAATTTATGTTTTATAAAGCCTTGAGAACCATCTCTTCATTCATTCCTCTGGGCAACGAATACTAATTGAGGGCCTGCCATGTGCAAGGCACGGAGAAAATCAGCGGAGAATAAAGCAGGTATATCCTTCCCTGCCTTCACCACAGGGACAGAGTACTGGAGCACAGAGAGGAGGCGACAGACAATTAAAACACCCCATTTGGGCTTATTGGAATTCAGTGAACAATCAAGGCTGCCTATCCCCTATCTTTGTGATTTCATGGCCCTCAATAACACCATTCAGCTCACTCTTTCAGATGCTAGAAATCCTAACATTTTTTATCAGAGAAGCAGATGAGCAAGGACCCTGTCCTCACGAAGCTGACATTTCAGCAGGAATATCCAAATTTTCCAGAGGCCATGGCAATACTCATTTCAGCTCTAGTGTCTTTCCTCAAGTTAGGTGCCTGTGACTTTGAACAGCACAAAACTCAAGACAGTTTTCTAGGGTTTTCTCTAAAATCTTTTTGATGAAGTTTAGCATTTTCTGTCCTTGTCATCTATGAAAGGAAACTGGGACAATATTGTGAAAATACTTGCAGAGCCCTTTCCTGGGTTTTCTCAATAAAACACCACCCCATGGTAATTCTATAATTTCCCTTGATACCCAACCTCATACTGACCCTCAAAGAAACTCACCTGCATATTTTCTGATGACTAACAACATCCTAGTATGGTTTCCCTGGAGTAAATCCCCACGGGTTAGCTATTTCATAACCCAAAAGGGCTTATTGTCATCTCTAAACCTAGAAATTCCACTGTGAGTTCCATCTTTTGGATCAATTATGTAAATAAGACCTGAGGGACCTCACTGTTTACACACCTCTAAGCAGAGAAGGAATCATTATCCCCAGCTTTTATTTGTGGTCTTTAAGGCACACAGGCTCTAATGCCCACCCTGTCACTAGGTAAGCCAATCAAATCATTTTCCCGTGTGTGGATATTCTCAGTTATGAAATTTAAAGGTTGAAACCTTCCAGCTGTAACATCCTATTTTTTTATTCAAAGCGATACAAGTGCATGCTTAATTCCAAGCAAGGTGCCTTCAACTTTGACCAGGCTTTGAAAATATAAAAGGACAGTATCTAAGGGTTGGCAGTGATTTTCCCATCAAGAAATCTCACATATTCACAAAACATCCCTTCTTTTCATAGGAATGTCTTTTCTCTCTAGAGGATACAAACAGGCTTCCCATGTGGCCCAATGCAGAAGTGAGACCACGAAGACTGTACCATCTGGACAGACAACACATCAACAAAGGGTTAGGCCACAATGGACATTCATAACAAAGAGGCTGCACATGTTGACTATGAGATCTGGAATTCTGCTCTAGCACGCCTTCAACACTGAGATACCTACTACCCCAACCACGTACCTTCTTTAAATCTAGTTTGTTGGACAGATCTAGAGCATCTGGAGATGTCTAACTTGCCTGCTTCAAAAGAAACCGGGAACAGTAATTTCCTAATGACTTCTCAGTGCAGATGTGAAATCCAAGCTAAACATGAAATTATACCAATGACAAGTTAAAGCCCAGTTCCAGGAAAAAGGTTTGTTTCTAAGCCTCAATCCTCTCTCTTTCCTTAAACATAAAGCCATCACGAATTAAGTATTTGGGGCACACTAGCAAAAAAGGAAAGAAAACAAAGCTTAGCCTGAGTGAGAACCAAGTCCGTATGTGGTTTTGCCAGTTGTCCTGACTATCTCCTCACAAATTTTAAAACTCTGCTTTGGCAACCTTCAAATTTGCTTAAAACGTTAGAAACTCTTGTAGAGATCTATACAGAATTACAAAGCCCCCAGAGGATAAAGGACAGATTTTAGAAGCTTTAGAAGACTCAAACAATTTCAAAATGGCACCCCAAGTGCAAACATTTCAATAGGTAAATGTAATGTAGTTTGGCCACAAATACAAATTCCTCAAAAGCCCCCAAACTGAGGGCTAATTAGTCCCTGGAACTCACCTCCACCACTCAATACCTCTCATGCATCCTGCCTCCATGATTACATAGGACCAGCAGTGCCCAAACTACTAGGTTACATGTAATACTAAGTCAAGTAGCTCCAAAGTTTTCAGAAAAGTCATTCTCTATTTCTCTCTAGTATAATTAAAAGGCAGAATCAAAACCCCCAAATCTCAAAAGGCTGGAAAACTGGACTAAAATAAACAGGCTAACACTGAAAAGGAACAACAAAAAACTTCCACTTCACTTTCCAGGAAAAAAACTGCCCCATAAATATAGGATGTAACAGTTCATACAGCAAATATCTGAGAGTTTGACTATCGTACTTGACTATTTAATACGCGAGTCTGTGCTAGGCACTGCTTTAAAAAAGATAGTTGTAAGCTTAAGCTGTAAGAAGCATACAGTCAATGCCTAGGTCTCAGTAAACATTTGTCCCACTATACCCTTTGTTGACCAGTTCACATCTCAATTACCATATTCAATTCCAGACTGTCCAAGAAAGAAGCTGACAAACCTGAGATGACATCTAGAAACCATGTCCCAGTTTGCATTAGAAAGTTAACTGGGAGGAAGGGGACATCATACCCTCTTCTAGCATTCAAAGGATAATACTGTGGAAGTGGGCAGCTCAAGAGCAAAATCAATGGAACAAAGTTTTGAAGAGCCAACCTCCAGCTCAAATAATAATAATAATAGTCTAAGGATGACAGGTCTTCACAAGTAGAATTCACTGTCTCTGAGCTATTAAAACAAAGGCCACCTAGCAAGTTTAAAAATTTACTAAAGTTAAAAAGTTAAGAACAGGTGCAGAGGCTTATGCCTATAATATTCATAGCACTTTGAGAGGCCGAGGCAGGAGAATTACATGAGACCAGGAGTTCAAGACAAGCAAGAGTGAGACACTGTTCCTACAAAAAAATAGAAAAATTAGCCAGGAGTTTGAGGTTGCTGTGAGCTATGATCATGGCACTGCACTCTCCCATCAGGGGACAGGCAAGACCTTGTCTCTAAAAAAAAAAAAAATTTTTAAATTTAAAAAAAAAAAAAAGGAAGTTAGACCAAGGCCTCTTTAAAATGCCAATTCTGATTGTATGATTTCTCACTTGTCCCTATATTATATTGCCCTACTAGCTCATCTGCTATGATCTTCCTTGAAACTGCCCCTTTCTTTTGATTAGGACTTTCCCAGATCCTAATCACTTTAGGCCTGAACACAGAAGTCTCCTATATTGGCTTTCTAACCTCAATGTTATTGTTCCTGAGATGTCAAGAAACTCTCTTTCAAGGCCTGTTCTGAGATGTAACTTCATTCTCAGAAGGCCACAGTGGTATTCAGGTTCAATGCCTAGGATAGACTTTCTCAGCCGTAGCACTACTGACATTTTGGACAGGATCATTCTTTGTTTGGTGGAGGTAGGAAGGACGATGTCCTATGTACTGAGTATATTTGAATAGCATCTCTGGCCTCTTATCCACTAAACGCCAGTAGCACCTGCCTCTAGCTAGATAACCAAAAATGTCTCCAGACATTGCTAAATGGTTGATAGGAGGCAAAATCTCCCCCTGCTGAGAACCACTGATCTGGAGGCAAATGATTAACACCACTGACTTGTGGTTAAGTTTTCCACTAACTAGACTCCCTCTACCTTCCTTCATTAGTCATATTTTCTGCGCCACATCTCTAACTACTGTCAAAAGTGAATTCAGCTTTATGCCCCTTTCCCAGCATGCACAATGTCTTTATCTGGCTCCAAACAGCTTCCATTCTGAGACAAGCGTAATCGTTTGCTTCTGGAGTCTTTGTGTATACCTGTCTTATCTGCTCTGTGATTACTATAAGAATCTTTTCCTTCCTTGTTAAGGTCACACAGCATCCACTCTAGTTCTCTACTTACTGCTGGAAATAATAAATTTATCAACTGGTGTTTCTTAGACTGTCAAATACCAGCTTCAATTAAAAATAAGAGAAATCCCTTACAAACTATCATTTCAAGAACATGTGACCCTGAGTCCAAAGTTCTGACAAAACTTTGACTTTCTTTGAAGAGCTAGTGCCAATTTACATTCATTACTGAAAATGGAATCTAGTGTAATTTCCAAAATATACCCACCAACACAATCCAACTATTTGGACACAATGATACAAAAGCAATTTCTAAAATTAATTTTTAAGAAGCTCTGTACAACATTAAAATGAAGAGGGGAAAGGCCAGGTTTGGGTCAAGTTTTTTAAATACTGGAAAATAGAGCAGAGAGAAAAAGATACAAATATGGCTCAATACTTTAACTGTTGCATCACAGGCTACTTTACAGGGGAAGGGAAGGGGGAGTCACCTAAGGACAGTTTCCTCTTCATCCTTCCAATCTGTTAAATTTTAGGCAACAAAAGTTACATACTCACACAATAAAAAAAGACAAATCTAAGAATGTTCAAATACATAATAGACTATGTCACTTTAAGATTTTGGAATTTTTCCAGCTCCATGGATTATCAAATACTTTGGGGGAAGGCTCCCTATGTTACATACAGAGACCCAAGACTCCAAATCAACTTTCCCAGACTCCTATTTTAACCACCTAATCTTAATCTCAGGTTCTTCCTTATCTTGCACTTGAATTTTAACAGGGATTTAGTTAGTTGATGTCAAGACAAGAGACACAGGAACTCGAACCCTGAACTAGCTGACAGCAGGCCTCTGGTCAATATTTGTGGAGTATAAAAAGACCCCATTTACTGGTTATGGTGCAAGATTCTTCCCACAGGTCTCTAAGAAGCAGAGGCCCAAGGAGCTTTTGCAATAAAGGTCTGAATCACTATCAGTCTTGGCGCTTGGAGGTAAACAGTCCTCACCATCACTGCAGATGGGAATTCCCTGCCTGCCCAGATTCTTCCAGCGTCTATCAGAAAACACATAATAGGTGTTCAATAAATGCTGCCTGAATGGAATTTTATTATTAAAGCTGCCAAGGAAAGTTTCCAGAAGTCAGCTATATCTCTTCCAAACTACGTCCTCCCAGCTTTCCTTGTCCAACAAAAATACTTCCCAAATTCAAGAAGTAGGAAATCTGCAAAGCAAGAGGGGCCGAGAATGTGCCCAAGTGGCTCAAGTTGGGCCCCACATTTGACTAGAACACCGGCTACCTATCCCCATCTCTCTGCCTACCGCCTGAGCACTGGCTTCCTCTCATCTTCACTCCGTTTTCTTTCCCACACCACACCTCTCCACTTTCGGCCACACACACCCCAAGTGAGTGCTCCAGGGACCTCACACCCCACCTCTTCATCTCCAACAGGGACCTACCTCTCCTCCCCTCGGCCTGCAGCAGTTCTTCTTCACTGCGGCTGGCTTTTTCAAAAATCAAAACATCTCATTTCTTTATCTGCAAGGGATACCCCAAATAAAAGGGAACACGAAGGGGAAAGGCCCTACCACCCCTCCAGTGGACGGAGGTGATGGTCCTCTGGGCAATCACCCTCAATGCTCTTTTCCAAGCCCCAGTATAGGATACCAGCAGAAGTCCCGCTCCCAAGAGCCCACGCCTCCAAACAAGCTAGAAGCGGATTATACCGGTACCCAACCCGGAGATGGCCCGGCGGCGGGCTGGGTGCACCTGCGGGCCGCCGGCCCCTCCCACGGGCGCGGGGCGGGGCGTGGGCCTTCGCCTCCCCACCCCCGCCCGCCGGGCTCCCAGCGCAGCCCACCCGGCGGGGGAAGGAGGCGTTTCTGAGAAGTTAAAGGGCTCACCTTATGGGCACCCGGCCAGCAAGGCCAGACACCAAACACCCGCCTCCGGGAGGTAGCAGCGGGGCTGTAACAGGCTCTCCCAGCCTTTGCGATGGGGCGGAGGAAGGCGCGCGCGAGGGGACAGGAGCCAAGGAGTCCGCACGCCCCTCTCTCAGGGCCCACAGCCCGCGGCCGAAGCGCGGCCGCACAGACTGCCGAAAGCGGAACAAGCTCCCGGGCCCCGCCAGTGGCAAACGGCAGCCCGGCCCCGCTCGTCGCCACCTCCTCCCGACCCCCCTCTGGCGGTCCCTAATTGAGTTCCCGGCCCGGCCTCCGCTCGGGCCGCGGGGCCGCGCGCGCCGGGGTGGCGCGCCTCGGCTCCGGGCCGCTCCACCTGCGCGTCGTCCGCCCTCGCGGCCCCGGCCCCTGCCCGCAGCCGTGCGCACCAACCTTGAGGGACAGCTCGGCCGCCGAGCCAAGGCTTAAGCTGAGGCGGGAGGCGGCGGCATCACCTGCGGCGGGCGGCGGCTGCACCGGGACGCGCCGGGGCGGCGAAGGCGCGCGGCGCCCTGGACCCTGCTCCCGCGGCCCCGCCCGCGGCTGCCACCTCGAAGCGCGGCGGAGGAGCCGGGGCACCACGGGCGGCGGCAGCGGCGGCGACGGGAGCAGCAGCACATGACTCTGTAACGAGGGGAATTAGACAAAGCGTAACATGGACTCCGGGCCCGTGCAGGCGCTGCAGCTCTGGGACCAACCGCAGCCGGCGAGCGCCGCGACTGGCCCGGCTGCAGCCAATGGGGCGGGCCCGGGCCTCCATGTGATTGCCAGCACTTTCCCCGCTGCCCCGTCGCTCCGGCCGAGGGTCGCCGCGCTTCCGCAGCCCGCGGGCCGGCCCACCCGAGGGGCCGTGTGGCGAGGGAGGCGGCCGGGGGCCGGGGACTGGCGGCGAGAGGCCGCTAGACGCTGAGCAGGCGCTGGGGGCGGGGGAGGAGGGCAGATGTCTGTGGCCGCCGCTGTGACACTTACCTCTCAGACGCTCACCTGGGCAGGGCTGGGTGCCAGGCAGGCGCTGTCGCCAGTCCTGGGCGAAGGAGCCTAGCCTTCCGACTAAAAACTCCGATATTAAGACTTGGGGTGGGGTGGGGTTATGTTAGGAGTCGTTTAAGCGCGCTCCAACTCTGAGGAGGAAGTAGCAGGGATTTGGGGACACAACTGTACCTTGGCATGAATAGTTTCTCAACTTCATTTGTTCTGCCTCTGCTGTTAAAGCTGTATCCTAGAGTCAGTACCTTTGTCCCCATTCCATTTTGCCAAAAATGTCTTAACAACTGAAGCAGGCAGTTGAAAAGGTGCCTTTTCAGCTTAACAGCGTTTTCCAACCCGATGGTCCCTCCACCGACCCCCCCCCTTTTTTTTGGTGGTGGTGGTTGTAAGGTGGAGGTTTCTTTGCCGTCTTTTTTGTGGTCGGGGTGTGACAGGGGCCAAGAACTAAAGTAAGGTGGGATGGTTGGAATTACTTGGTTCCAACAGAACGGTTCAGCCCAGTACTTCAGAGTTTCCTTTCATCTGACTCCTCATGTTTCTGTGAATAATGGGAAGTCATAGTTGTTCAGATGTAAAAAGGCACTAAAGGGAATGGTTTTCTAGCGTTTCAGGAAAGGATCGGAGAGGAGGTGATAAAATTTAACCTTGGGGCTCAAGCGGTTAAGGCACCAGCCACATACACCAGAGGTCGGGCCTGCCAACCAAAAATGACAACTACTGTAGTCCCAGGTACTTGGGAGGCTGAGGCAAGAGAATCAGAGTTGGAGGTTGCTGTGAGCTGTGATGCCACAGCACTCTACCCAGGGCGACAGCTTGAAGCTTTGTCTCAAAAAAAAAAAAAATTAACCTTGGATAATGGGTACCTGGTGACCTCATGTCAGCAGCGTCTACTTCACAGGCCTTGCCAAGGAGGACGGGTGTGGGCTTAATGATAAGCCTCAGATTTGCTGATCTAAGAGGTTAAAGCCGTATTCAAACTGTTAATAACTAGTGCTGTGGTATTTTGATTGAAAACATCCCAATATTATGATTAATTCGGAACATTGTGCTGTTTGTACAGAGCAGTCTTCTGTACTTTGCTCCACTTTGTGATCTCTCCTAGATTTTAAACTGATTTTAGATTTTTTTTTTTTTGAGACAGAGCCTCAAGCTGTCCCCCTGGGTAGAGTGCTGTGGCATCACAGCTCACAGGTACCTCCAACTCCTGGGCTCAAGCAAGTCTCCTGCCTCCGCCTCCCAAGTAGCTGGGACCACAGGCGCCTGCCACAAGGCCTGGCTATTTTTTGGTTGCAGCCATCATTGTTGTTTGGTGGGCCTGGGCTGGATTTGAACCCACCACCTTAGGTATATGTGGCTGGCGCCTTAGCCACTTAAGCCACAGGCGCCAAGCTTGATTTTAGATTTTAAGAAGAAAATCATTTCAAGACTGGCATAAATTGAGAAAAAAAATAATACTCAGAAAGCAATCAAATAAAAACATTCTCACAAAATTGGACAAATCCTTTTTGATGACGATTTGAAAACTTGATAAAATAAGTAGATGTGCTCTCTTGAACAGGTAATTCCACATGTAGAAATTTATCTTAGGGATATTTGTGCAAATACTATGTCAGAAACATTTATTTTTTGAGATGGAGTCTCACTTTGTCACCCTTGGTAGAGTGCCATGGCGTCACAGCTCACAGCAACCTTAAACTCTTCGGCTTAAGTGATTCTCTTGCCTTGGCCTCCCAAGTAGCTGAGACTACAGGCACCCGCCACAATGCCCAGCTATTTTTCAGTTGTAGTTATCATTGTTGTTTGGCAGGCCTGGGCTGGATTCAAAGCTGCTAGCTCTCATTTGTGTGGCTGGCACCCTAGCTGCTGAGCTACAGGCCTGAGCCACATCATGGTTCCTGATGGTGCTGGTGAGAGGTGTCTTTCCGATATTAGATCTACCTTCTCTGGCAGAGTAAAGATGAGGATTGATTTTACTGGAGTTACTTCTCACAGTTCTGGAGGTTGTGAAGTACAAGATCAAGGCATTGGCAGATTCCGTGTCTGATGAGGGCCTTCCTTCTGGTTCATAAAGGGTGCCTTCTTACTGTGTTTCACATGGCGGAAGGGATGGGGGGTCTCTCTCAGGCCTCATTTGTAAGGGTACTAAACCCATTCATTAAGGCTCTGCTATCATGACATAATGAACTCCCAAAGGCAGCACGTCCTAACACTGTCACCTTAGGGATTAGGATTTCAGCATTTGAATTTGGGGAGGACACAAACATTCAAATGATAGAAAAGATAAGAATTAGTATTAAATTATTAAGAACTCTGCCATGACCAGTGATAAAAGATAACCAGTGATCTAGGACGTAAAAGAAAACTTCCAGCTTTCCTTTTTCTCATAAGAAAAACAACCAGGAGGGAGGCAGCAGAAGGCCATAACCGGTTTGACACAGTGTTCAAAATTAGGAAATATGATAAAAAAGGAATCTGAGGCCACTCTGTAGGGAATAACAGTAAGGCTTCAAGAAAGTTCTGTTCAACAAAATGGCGTAGAGGCTTTACTATCCTTCACTGGGTTGTTACAGACAGTAATTGACAATTGCATGTGGTAAATTTGTGTCACAATAATAACCAAATTCATAGGTACAGTTCTAAATTCTTTACATACATTCAGTTTTATTCACAGCAATCGTATGAGATACTATGCTTTTTTTTATAGATGGGAAACAAAGCTTTGAAGAGTTTATGTAACTAGCTCAATAACTACTCATCCTTTAACGGGCAGAGCTAGACTTTGAAGGTAGGTGACCTGGCTCTAGCAGTTCAAGCACTTAATCACAGTCCTGTCTGAAAGGACCATGTAAGATAAAGCCCTTATTTGTCCATCTCCTGTTACCGAGTGCTATAATTCTAAGCTGATTTATATAAACTATTGCACTTAGCATGCTCTAAGGCACTTAATAATACTTTGAACAAATGCAGGATTGACTTTCTTACTAGAGGAGAATTTGAGCTCCTTGGAGGAGTGACTTTATATTCTTCCTTTTTCTATTACCTGTGGCAGGTAGAGTGCCTACCATATAGTAAGCAATATGAGTTTCAGTAATCTGTAAATGTGTTTTTTTGAAAAATCTGTACAGTAACCAAACTTCATAAATTGATCCCAATGCACTAGGGTAGCTTATGAATAATATCCTAATAAATTCCTTCTAAAGTGAAAACTAGCTCTGGGGAAAAGAAGCCAAAGCTGGCTATATCAGCATGACCATAAGCAAATAAACATAGAATATACTTGCTTGAAAATTAGTCATAATACTGAAGGATTCCAAATTATTTAAGACTCCCTCCTCTTCTCCTCTCTCTTCACTTCTCTTGGTTTCCTCATCTCTGAAATGGGAATAATAACGTATCACAGGTTATAATGAAGGCAAGAATAAAATGAGATAATGTAAGGGAAGGGCTTAGCCGGGTGCCTAGACCATAGGTATTGATCAGTAAATGTTACCTAAGTATGCCCCCGTATTATAAGTGTGACCAAATTTCTTAATCTCATTTTGGCTCTGTTAATACTACAGCTAATATAATATGCAACACCTTCACGGTTTTTGTAATTGCAGATTAATGTGAGGCTACAGATGATTAGGGTACATTGTTGGCATTTGTTAGGTGGAGTCCAAGTTGTAGTTGTGCCCCTCACACAGGAGCTGTGCCATCGACCCTTACATTGTGCCTGTTACTGAGCACCCTCATGTTTTAAAAAATTGGCAACTTGTATACTTATATAATGCCTTGAAATTACATTTTAGGGGTTTGGCCTAAGCAAATGGGAAAGCAGTTGACTTCTGTCTTCCCTTTCTTTCCTCTCCTGTGCCACCTCCTACTTTCCCTTCTCTCCATGCTTTCTTTGGATGGGTTAAGACCATTTCACTTCTTCAGCTTATCAAAACTGTTAGCCTTGTAGGTTGCTAAGGTGACAAATTGTCTCCCTTCTCACAGCTGAAGAAACTGAAATGATGGAGACTACACTAGAAACGACAGGTCGAAGGAAGAGAAGCCGCACAGAGGAAGTGGAACTGGGTGGAGTGTGGGCGTGACTACGAGTATTGACATACATCAGGCCCAAAGAGGAAGAAGAATTGCTGGACTGCTATAGTTACAAATAATATGGTGAAATTAAAACTAGAAAAACTAAGGGTACAAGTCTAAGCCACAATGAAAAGAAAGAAATGGATCAATTCCTTCTAAAACAGGTTCAGAGAGTGGCAAATTCTTTCTTGAAGTTGTCTTTCTGGGTGAGTGGGTGCTTCTTAATTAGAGCCCCATAATGAATGCATGTTTCCTTTACTAAATTAAAAAAACAATGAAAGCACATAGAAACACCAAATTCAACTGCTTAGGAATCTGTACCCAGGTACCCTTCCTGCCTGCCTGTGTCTGCAATGGACGAACTACCCAGCTTCTCACCTGAGGCCCATCCTTCCTCTTGCACTAGATCCGCATCTCATCTCAATAACTCAGCAGTGTCCCTGTCTCATATCATCTCTAGTGGATTATTGCCATCACCAATTTTTAAAATATTATTTCTCACATTTTCAAGAATAAAAATTCTCTGACTCTGCTTTCCCTACCTCATTTCTCTTCTCCCTTTTGCATCTAAACATCTCAAAAGAATTTGTATACTCATTGTCTCCAATTTCTTTGTTCCTCGTTTATTTTAAACTTAATTGAATCAGGATTTAACTTCCAAAGCATCACTGAAACTGATATTGCCAAGGAAACTGATGACGTCCACATTGCTCAATACACTGAACACTTGTTGGTCTTTAATTGAGCTCTCAGCAGCATTTGACACCATTAAATTATTTTTTTTTTTTTTTTGAGACAGAGCCTCAAGCTGTCCCCCTGGGTAGAGTGCTATGGCATTACAGCTCACAGCAACATCCAACTCCTGGGCTCAAGTGAGTCTCCTGCCTCAGCCTCCCAAGTAGCTGGGACCCACAGGCACCTGCCACAATGCCTGGCTATTTTTTGGTTGCAGCTGTCATTGTTTTGGCGGGCCCGGGCTGGATTCAAACCCGCCACCTTAGGTGTATGTGGCTGGCGCCTTAGCCACAGGCACCAAGCCAACACCATTAAATACTCTGTCCCCTCAGGAAACGGTCTTCTCGGGCCTTTCAAGATGCCAGCACATTCCCTTCAGTCAGTTTCCCCGGTCACATAGCTTGGAATTCCCTCCTTATGTCAATAACTCTGCATTCATATCTCTAACTCAACCCTCCTTCCTCAGCTCCAATTTGTGTTTCTGTTTGCCTAGTTGGTTTTCCCACTTATAGATGTAATATAGAGCAGAACCTCCAGAGTTGACCATCTCCTACACTGACCACTTCCTTAAGTTGGCCTAATTTTCATAGCCTGTACATGCACCACAAGTAGGTATAAGTACAGTAAGCCTAGTTCCTTATGTTGAACACCTCTGTATGTGGACCAGTTTGTTATGGTCCCTTGGGTGGTCAAGTTGCAGAGGCTGAACTATATTTCAAACTTACTATGTTCAAAACCAAACTCCTTGTTTCTCCCCCCAAAACTATGCATGCCAAACAGCTTTCCCTCCTGACTGAAGGCAATTCCTTCCTTCTAGTTAATTGGACCAAAAGCTCTGAGTCATTCTTGACTCTTTCTCTTGCAACCCATATCAAATTGTCAGAAATGTCCGCTAGTTCTGCTTTCTAAATATGCTTCCATGGCTACAGCCTTGATCCCAGGCACCATCACCTGTGTCCTGGACTAACTCATCAGAGAGTGTACGCACTTCCACCCCTGCCTTATCTGCCCCACAGTCTGTGTTCATCAGGAGCCACTTGATCCTTTTAACACGTTTTAGCATCGCCTCCTTTGCACTAACCCTGTGATAGCTCCCCATTTTACTCAGAGTAAAGCCAAAGGCCCCACAGTGGCTTGTGAGGTTCTCAGATGATTTGCATAGATACTCCTCCCAAATGCCATTACTCGGGGAAACACCCAGACAACCATATCTAATACTGGAAACCACTCCCTGCCTACTCCCATTCCCGTTACCTTGCTTTATTATTTTTTCCTAAGCACGCTCCACTTACTATATTTTTGTTTCTTCTCCCTCTCTGCTAGAATATGTAGTATAAGCCCTTTGCAGACAGGAGTGTTTACCAGTTTTGCTCATTGATGTAGCCAATATATTTAGACCAGTGTCTGGCACATAATGGACACTGAGTAATCATTTCTTAATGAATTCATGAATTTATTTCAGATCAAGAATAAACTCAGGAACATTTCTCCCAGGAAGGGATTTTTTTCCATATGATGCTATCTTCTGAGTATTTGTTAAATTGAAAAAGGTATTCATAGTCAGAGTTTCCAAATCATATTAATCACTAAAAGAACATCTAGTAGTTTATGTTGCAAAAGAAGAGAAACTTAGTGTGAAACATTACCGTTTTGCTAATCTTCTACAAAGAAAAACAATCTGATCTGAGTTAATAAGCAAACAAAAATTACTAAATAATAATTCCAAAGTCCTAAATTGTATTCTAAGGAAAGAAAAATTTAAGTAAAGGAATACAGAGTGAAAAGAATAAACTATAGCTGATTAAACATTAATTCCCCCCAATACATTATTTACATTAGAACTGGCATGTGCAGTAAGGCTGCTAATCTGGAAAATAAAAGATTTAAGTGGAACTAAAAGAACACAGATGTGACATAAAATAGCAAGAGGGAATCTTTTTTTTTTTTTTTTTTTTTTTGAGACAGAGCCTCAAGCTGTCCCCCTGGGTAGAGTGCCGTGGCATTACAGCTCACAGCAACCTCCAACTCCTGGGCTCAAGCGAGTCTCTTGCCTCCACCTCCCAAGTAGCTGG
>CAUYTI010121909.1:0-23463 GCA_963575145.1 Galago senegalensis
AATAACTGAGAAAATGACATGAAGGCTGTGTTGACCAGTTTGATGGAAGTATTTCAGAATGCATGTGAAAACCCCACACTGTACCCCAGAAGTGCATTAATGTACATAGTTAACATTCAATTAAAAAAAATTTAAAAAAAATATAAATTTGCTGAGGTTAGACTTGTGACCTAAGATGTTGTCTCTTTTGGAGTATGTTCTTTGAGTTGATGAGTAAAATGTGTACTCCGTTTTATTAGGGTGAAATGTTCTGTAAATGTCCATTAAATCCAAATACTGAATGGTTAGGTTTATATCCAAGAGTTCTTTGCTAAGGTTCTTGTTGGAGGATCTATCCAGCACTGCCAACGGGATATTAAAATCTGCGACTATGATGGAGTGGGGAGTAATCAGGTTGCTCATGTCTGTTAGAGTGTCTCTTATAAATTGAGGTACATTCTGGTTGGGTGTATAAATATTGATAATTGAAATCTCATTGTATTGAGTATTACCCTTAAGAAATTTAAAGTAACCATAGCAACCTCCATCTCCTGGGCTTAAGTGATTCTCCTGCCTCTGCCTCCCTAGTTGTAGCTGTAATTGTTTGGTGGGCCTGGGCTGGATTTGAACCTGTCAGCTCAGGTGTATGTGGCTGGCACCTTAGCCACTTGAGCCACAGGCACCAAGGCTCTTAACGCTGCGTGTTGTCTTTTGATGTGAGGTGTGTTTCCTGTAGACAGCAAATAGATGCCTTGTGTTTTTTAATTCAATCAGCCAATCTATGCCTCTTCAGTGGGGAATTCAAGCTATTGACATTTATTGAGATAATTGATAAGTGTGATAGCATTCTAGTCAACTTATTTTGTGAAAGTCCATTGCTTAGTTTTGTCTTTTGCATCATTGTGGAACCTAGGTTATGTCTTTTAATTTCTGGTTGTTTACTTTGCTGAAAGTCCATTGTGATGGTCAATGTGTAGAACAGGTTGAAATATATTCTGTGAAGCTGGTCTTGTTGTGGCAAATTTCCTTAATGTTTGCATATTAATAAAAATTTGATTTCTCTGTCAGTTTTAAAGTTTAACTTAGTGAGATATAGAATTCTGGGATGGAAATTGTTCTGTTTAAGTAGATTAAAGATAGATGACCATTGTCTTATGGCTTGAAAAGTTTCATTAGAAAAGTCCACGGTCACCCTGATAAATTTGCCTCTGAGTCAGGTGGCACTTACTCTTGGCAGCTTTCAAAATCTTTTCTTTTGTCTTGACTTTAGATAGTTTCATCACTATGTGTCTTGGAGAAGCTCTATTGGAGTTGAGGCAAACAGGGACCAGTAACCTTCTGAAAGAAGTATGTCAAAATCTTTGGTGATATTTGGCAAGTTTTTATTTATAATATTCTCTAGAATGGCTTCCATTCCTCTGGGGCATTCTTCTTCTCCCTCAGGGATACCTATAACTCATATGTTTGCTTCATAGACTCCCATAATTCTGTCAGTGAATGTTCCTCTTTCTTTCTCTTCTTTTCTGCCTCTTTAACTATCTAAATTACCTCAAAAGCTTTATCATCAACCTCTGAGATTCTTTCTTCTGCATGGTCTAATCTTTTGTTGATACTTTCTATTGCATCCTTAAGTTCCCTAGTTGATTGCTTCAATTCCTTCAGCTCTGCTATATCCTTTCTATATTCTTTGCATTGTTCATCTCTTATTTGATTCTGTTTTTGTTTCTTCTTCTTCTTCTTCTTATTTTAATTAAATCATCACTGTGTACATTAATGCAGTCATGGGGTATATTTTTGGATTTCCTTTTGGTTATTTTCTACTTTATCAGCAATTTCCTTCATTGTTTCTATCATTTCCATCATTGTTTTCATCATCTGTATTCTAAATTCCCTTTCTGTCATTTCTAACATATTTTTATAAGAGTAATCCTCTGCTATAGCTACCTCACAATCCCTAGAAGGGGTTACTCTGAACTGGTGTTTCATGTTGTCAGGATTTTTCTTCTGATTCTTCTTCATGAGTGCTTTTTTGTATCTACTTTCTTAGCCTAATTTTCCTTTCACTTCTTCTTGCTCTTTAAGTAACTATGCCTCTGGCCTAAAGTTTTAATGAGTCTTTTTGGTTTGGGACCAGAAGGATGAGAAGATTGAAGAGCAAAAAGGGAAAAAAGATTTTAAAAAGAAAGAAAAAAAGAGAAAGATAAGGGGGTGAATAAAAGGAAATATTGACAAAATGAAGAAAGAAACTGAAAAAATGAAACAGAAGGAATATAGGTGTATACGAGGGTACTATGAGCCAACCTTAAACTGCCCCCCACCTCTGGGATTGCTGGGATGGGTGATTCCCTGGAGGTTGACAGCTCTTTACCAGCTGGATCAGACACAGTACCCCACTTCTACCAGGTAGAGAGGAAAGACAAAAATACTATGAATCAAACCAAAACAAACAAGCAAAAATGCTTAGGGGATAAAATTGGGAAAAAAAGGGGAAGGAAACACTAACAAAATGAAATTCTAATTGTTAAAGAAGGCAAAAATAGAAGATTGTATTTATACAAGAATAGTGAAAAAAGGGGAGAAACAAGAGCAAAAAGGAAAAAAGTAAAAAAAAGGTCAAGAAAAAATGTTGAAATTAAGAAAAAAAACCAAAACAAAAAACAAACCCCAAACCAAACAACCAAGCAGTATATATAAACCTGCTGAATGTTGTCTGGGCAACAGGTGATCCTCTGAGGAGGATCCACATGAGATGTTGATCACAGTTTTGATAAAAGCTGTTCAAGATGGAGACTGGAGGCTGCTGCTGATCTCTCAGACCCTTAGGCTTGGGGGTCTCCTCAATCCACTTAAAAGACATTCTAAACTATGAACCTTGGCCAAGCAGAAGCTTTCCAAGGAAAGCACTTATCAGTGGGATCACTCCTGGTGTGGCTGTCTACTTATCCAGTGAGCCAAATCCAGACTCCCTCTATGCCCCTGAGGGCCAAGGCTGTTATTCTGCCAAACACTTGGATCTCAGCACTTTCCCAGCATCTCAGTCCCCGCCTTTGGGCAGCTTAGGCACTAAATTACTCTGCCAAGGTCTCATGGCCAATCACCCCCCCGCAACATGCAGGGGTAGCTCCCCCACAGTAGCTATGTGGGCAGCCCACAGCTGAACAATATTAGCCCCCCTCCAGCTCAGTCCCAGGCCCCAGACAATGCCCAAAGTTGTCCGCACACCCGCCAAAGATCTCCCAAGGCAGTTCAATCAAGTATCCAAGTCCAATAAAACCAAAACTGCCCACAAGTAAAGCTTTTCCTGCTTGCAGTCTCATTGTTGCTATGGTTACAACTGTAGGCAGCCTCCAACCGAACAAATGCACCCACCACTTGCCAGTTTTCCACCGCTTCTGTCCTCCTTGTGGGGTCCAGAATTCTCTCCCTGACTTCCTGTGTCACCAAAGGGAAGCCTCTGGGCAAAACCCACTGGCCAGAGATGTCTGGAGTCTTCTCTCCCTACTCTCACTGTGCCTGACTGCACAGAAGGTGCTACTCAGCCACCATCTTGGAACAGAATGCCATATCTAGCTCAGTGTAGTTTGTTCTCTCTTTTTTGGGGGGTTGAACATATCATATTTCCTCCCATAGGCAGACATTAGCATTCATTCAAATTTTTTCCTATCATGAATAATGTTTCTGGTGTGTAAACATATATATTTCTATTGAATATTTAAAAATCAGAATTGCTACATAATAAGTAGGGAGACATCATATCCTGATTTGCTTGATTCTGTCATGATTGATACCTATTGTCCTAGGGTAATTAATTATAGTGCCTTATTTCACTCTCAAAAATGTAGTTGTGTTGGTAATAAAATAGGACCTCATGATCATGGCATATACTTTAAGATTAAAACTTAAGATAATGCCAAGTGGTATTATCAAAGTGGTTGTAACTATCTACAGTTCTCCAAGCAATTTTTGAGATTTTCTAGTGCTCCCTATCATTATTAACATTTTAAAAATCTCATTCTTTTTAGTTTCTGGTCTTCTCATTGGTGGGTGTGTAGCAGTAGTTCATTATAATTTCAATTTTTATTTCCCTCAGTGCTATTGAGGTTAATCACCTTTTTATTTTTTTTATTAAATCATAACTCTGTACATTAATGCATTTATGGGGTACAATGTGCTGATTTTATATACAATTTGGAATGCTTACATCAAACTGGTTAACATAGTCTTCACCTCACTTTCTTAATTGTTGTGTTAAGACATTTATTAAGCACCTTTTCATATGTTTATTGGCTATTTTGATTTCTGTTTTATGTTTGTGAGTGTGTGTGAATTGTTTGAGTTCTGTCACTTTTGTTTTCACATAATTGTATAAGTTATTATTGTTTATAATTATTTCCAATGATAATATTTGCATAAACATTTATTTTATTTGATAGTAAGGGGCATCTACTTTCTGTTGATTATTGTTTGAAAAGTATATTTTTAAATTATTTCCCTTTAAACCACTCTGTATTCTTACATGTTTGATATGTCTCTTGCACACAGCATATTGGGGTTTTTAAAATCCAGTCCATGAAGCTTTTTCTTTTAATTGGAAGACTAAATTTATTTACATTCAATGTAGTAACTAATATATTTGGGTTTAAATCTACTATCTTACTATGTGTTTTTTTTAGATTAGTTTTTCTTCAGTCCTTAGTTTCCTTTGTAACCCTTTTTTGGTAGATTATTTTTATTTCTATTTTTCTCCTAGCATTTATATATTATTCTGTTATTCTGTTAGTAATTAACCTAGAAATTAAAACATCTATCACTGATTTATTAAAATCTAAATTAATTGACAGTCTTACTTTCCTCTCAAAACTCAAAAGTCTGAGAACAGTTGCCTCTATTTTCTCTGTTACTGACATATATGCTATTATCAACATATATTTTAATTTAATTTAACTTAACATATACATGTACACACATAAATTTGTGTATGGGTACATTTAAAAAGCCCAAGTAGATTTTTTAAATTCAACCATATATAATAATATAATATATATTATATATAATAAATATATAATAAATACCCTCACATAGAGATAGTTTTTTGGTTTGTTTTTTGAGACAGAATCTCACTATCTCACCCTCAGTAGAATGCCATGGACTCACAGCTCATAGCAACCTGAAACTTTTGGTCTTAAGTGATTCTCTTGCCTCAGCCTCCCATGTAGCTGGGACTACAGGCACCTGCCACATTGCCTGGCTATTTTTTTGGTAGTTGTCATTGTTGTTTAGCAGGCCCCGGCTAGGTTCAAACCCACCTGTCTCTGTGTATGTGGCTGGTGCCTTAACCATTGAGCAATGGATGCTGAGCCAGACAGTTTTCTATGTTCTTTGTTTTTCTTCCTGAATCTCTGACTCTCTATCTGGTATTATTTACCTTCTAATTAGTATTTCTTATTTTAATTTCTAATTAGTGTTGGTTTTCAGTAGGTAAATTCTCTTAGTTTTTGTCTGTCTGAAAATATTTTTATATTATCTTCCTTACTGAATGATAATTAGCTGAATATATTTAGTAGAATTCTATGTTGGTAGTTCTCCCTATCCCCACCACATTGAAGGTATATTTCCATTGTCTTTTGTCTTCTATTGTTGTTGAGAATCTTCTATCAGACTAAATGTTTCTTCTTTGAAGAAAAAGTTCTTCTTATTACTTTTAAGACTTTCTTTTTGTCTTTGTTTACCTTTAGTCTCTTCATTATGTACCTTGTTGTGGATTTGCTTTTATTAATTATTTCAGATCCCTGATCATATAAATTTATTTATATCTTTCATCAAATTGGGTACATTTACAGTTTTCATTTTTAAAAACACTTCTTCTGATTATATTTCTGAATTTTTTTTCTGGAATTCAGGTTACATATACATTAAATTTTCTTACACTTTATATTTCTCACTTTATTTTATTTACTTTTCATTCTTCCTTTCTCTTAATCTCATCCTAGATAGATTTTCTAAAATAAACTCATTTCCATTGCACTGATTTCTTTTCTGTTGTAAATCCTACCTTTTGCGTTCCTGAATTTTGTTATTCAGTTATCAGTTCTAGAATTTCCATTTGGTTTTTCCATGTTATTTTCGTACTGTCAAGTTCCTCACTGAAATTTTCAGGCTCAGATTTTATCTACATGAGAATATTACAGATATTTGTCTTCTAGATATGCTTTTTAATCTTACTTTCTGTAATTCTTGTGGACCTCTTCTTTTTTCTGTTTTATTATATCTATCTTTAATGTTGTCAGGTCTCTTTATGTGCCTGGGTTACTTTTGATTGTTTTCTGGACATTGTATTTTTTAGTAAACTTTCTAATAATAAAATTTTGAACAGTTTATTTATACAAAAACTGGAAAGATAGTACAGAGTTTATATATATGCCATACTCACTTTTTCTTATTATTAACATCATAAGTCAATATTGTATATTTGTTACAATTAATGAACCAATATGAATAAATTATTATTAACAAAGGTACATACTTTAATCTAATTTCCTTAGTTTTTGCTAATATCCTTTTTCTCTTCTAGGACCTCTTCCAAGATAACATTTAATTGTCACCTTTCTCTGGGCTTGTCTTGGTTGTGACAGTTTCTCAGATCACTATTACTGTTAAGAACCTTTACAGCTTTGTGGAGCACTGGTCTGACATTTGGTAGAATATCCCTCAATTGGGATTTGTTTGAATTATGATATCCTGTGGTTTTTACATATAGTTATCAGAAAAATGTCATACTAATTTTGAGGTAAAAAATGATTCCAAGGCAGCACCTGTGGCTCAAAGGAGTAGGGTGCTGGCCCATATGCCAGAGGTGGCGGGTTGGCGGGTTCAAACCCAGCCTCAGCCAAAAACTGCAAAAAAAAAAAAAATGATTCTAGCAAACAGACTATGATATGAATTAAACTGAGTCCATCAGGGTATCGGCACCGTTTCTTTGAGGTGGTCAGATTGTGAGAAGAGAATGATGATTCTCAATGACCACCTTCATGGGGCTCAGTAGCTTAGAGAGCACTTTACTTAATGATGCAAAAGTTTCTGAAATGTTTACCTGAAGTCTCTAAGGGGCTCAGTGACAAAAATTCTACCTATGTTGCCAAATAAGATTTGAATATTTGAAGATAACATATAATCAGAAATCTTAAAGAGTACAAAATAATATCTTAGAGAAAAAGTTTTTGTGTTACATCTGTGTATAGTGTCATGATCAATAGCTTCTTAAATTAGAATAACCATTTTAGAAGCAGCATATGGTCAAATCTAAGTATAGTCACTAATAATGGTATTTTAACTGGAAAATATTAAATAGTTTTTGGAAATATAGTAGGTTCACTATTTAATCTACAGATGATAAAAATTATCCTTTGGCTTAAGTTTGTATTTTCTAACTTATTATTGAACTAGGATAATTTAATGTATTATTTGAAAGGACCATTTTCAAAATACTCAGGCAATATGGGACTCTTTTTGAACTTCAGACATTTTAAAAGGAATTAACTACCTGAAAGAATAAAGGCCCCCCACTAAATTTTCAAAATTATTTATATTAAGAAAGGAATAAACAAATCACAATCATGTAAGTGTCAGGATAAAGGGCTTCCTGAAGTCACTGAAACAAATGAAGGCAACCATTTAGTAAAAGAGAAATCCCATATAAATGAGAATGACACAGGGCATAGAAGATGAGCAGCTAAAGCAAAAAGGAGAATCTGTAGAAATAAATGAGGTTGAATTGATAGTAGGCATTTCACATGTCAGAAAGAAGGCATAGAAATGGGGAGGTGATTATAGGCCAGCTTCACAGGAAAGGTGTTTCTCATAAAGAAGGATAATGGTATATGAAATTGTTGAGGGGAATTGAAAAGGAAGAAAGTGGCAATATCTTATCAACAAAGGACCAAGTTAAAATGTAGGAAAACAAGAAATGACAAACAGAAGAGCAAACTACTATCTGACTGTGATGGGATCATCCAGGGTCCCTCAAGGATTTTACTGCTGTGCCTCAGCTCATTGTGAACCTCACGAGGAATGGTGACCTTCCATGACACATCAATGTCCTGTGGTGTCTCAGATTCTTTTTCATTATATGCCCTGCAACTCAAAATCTGTCTCTTTTAAGAACACAGTCTAATATATCAAGGATAACCACTGCCAAGTAAATGATGGGCTCCTATAAAGGTATGGTAGACTTTTATTTTATATTTACTGCAGTAAAAGCAGATAACAGATTTTTAAAGATAGAGATTATAGCCCTTGAACATGAAAGAGATTCTAGGGTGCTTATGGCATTATAGCATTAGGTGAATTGAGTCTTAATCTGCATGTTGCTAGAATTTGGAGGTTTCTGCAGAGGGGGACATGAATTCTGGAACTGCATTGTTACAAAAAAAAAAAAATTGGTACTGGTAGTTATGATCCAGCTGGTTAACGAGCTCTGTTTTCCCCAAACTGATGCTATTCATGTACTTTTTCCTTAGCTATCAAATTCTGCTCAACTATATTTTAGAATTCTTTAAACAATTGTTTTATCCACTTTCATTTGGTCAATCACTTTCCTATCCTTTATTTTATTTGAACCTCAGCATAATCCAGAAAAGTATGCTTGACAGAGACTATTTTTTTATTTGCAGGTGAGAAAATGTAGTCTTAGAAAGGTTAATTGACCAACGTTATATAGCTAGTGAGTGACCATGATTGTATTATACCCTAGGTCTCCTGACATCTAGTTCTGTTTTGCCTGTCACAACATCCTTACACTTTTAAAGTTCTTGTTATTTTGATTCTTTATTCATTACACTTCTTTCTTCCTGTCCTCTTGATCTTTTCTTAATTGCTATGACAAAACCAAAGCCACATTAGATGTTCACCTTTTTAAAGAACATGGGAATCCCTTGTGAAGTGAAGTTCTTAAAGTTCAAAACTGAATTTATGGCTAATTAGGATGGCTAAATTGCACTATGTACATGCAATCATGTCTACAATTTCTGATATTTTTGTCTTTCCTATTACCTCCCTTCTACTTTTTTTTTTGTGTTGTGTGTGAGGCGTGTGAAAGCTAAGCAACAGAAAAAGACTGATTTATTATTACCTTAGGTGATTAAGACATCTTGAGTTCCATCTCTGTGAGAGTTAGATAGTTTAAAGTAATTAGCTACTATGTATTGGATATCTACTATGTGATTTCTTTATTTGTAAAGAATAGCACGACATTATAGCTTCAAGGACCAGTCTTCATACTAGGATTACTCTAACCTTTAGGCAATTTCTTTGAAAATTAGGCTGTAGCTTTTTATATATAATCTTTATATTAGGTATATTTAAAGAAACTGGGAAATCTGAGGTTTATTCTGTACTCACCAGATACATGGAACTTGACTTTTTAAATTATTTTTTTCCTCTACATAACTAAGGCAAAGCTGGGTGGTAGATCTGGGTGACACACTTTTTGAAAAATCTAAGATAGAGTGAAGACTGTGAGTATTTGACAGACCTGGTGATAGCAGAAAGTAACATTGAAGTGGAAGTATGTAGGACACATTTTGATTCCATAGAAAACTAGAGGTTCAGCCTTAATTAGAAAAAATGGACTTGATAGAAAGTATCAAGACAATTTCTAAATTTAGAAGAGCTAGGATTACTTCCCTAGATATAAAAAGAGTATGTTTAGTATCTAACAACATGAGGAAACGTAATAATGAAGGCCTCATCTTATACATAGTATGAGGTAGGACTATAAATGGTGTGATTTAATTTTTTAAAAAATACTTAAGTTGGTTTAACTACTTGAATGGTGTTGTCCTTTACATGGATCCCTTGCAGCACTAATTCTGTTTATAATGAGGCTTCCAGGGCCCTCTACCTTGCTAAAAATTAACCTTGGGAATTGCCTCCTGACACTGCGCCTCAGTGTTTGAAGTTTCCTCCTATGTGACAAAGCTTTATTCTTTAAGGATAGTTTTAAATTTTTGAAATATATAAAAACTATTTAATGTAAACTCTATGAGTAATGTGTCTGACTAAACTGAATAAATGCCATTTGTGAGTCTAAAATAAAGGATGACTTTTCTTGTGTGTTTATAGAATGATGCTAAAGTCTCCTCACTAAGCATATTTTTAAAACAGACATTTGAAATATATAATTGGAATGAGATATGGCCCCTAAATCCAACCACTTTGAAGGAGAAAACACTTCTGTTTGCTGAAAATTAGTCTCAGTATAGCATGGCCATAATTAGCTCAACTTCAAAACTTTTCATTGTAATTTGCCTCATATTTCCATTTTGCTTTAGTTCATTTCTCATTTCTTTTTTTCAAATCAGTAAGCATGTATATTAGTATAACTTTCTTTAAGTGAAGCTTACCTGAAAAAAATAATCACATTAACAGATTTTAATTTGCATGTAACCTGTTCTATACTAAGGGCAGAGTTTTTCAGGGGCTGGATCTTGAATCCCCATATTTGCCCATGTGTTCAAATGAATTATCCATTTTGTTAAAGGCAGAGTAATAGATATTATCTCTTTAAATATATAATTATAAAAAATGTCATTTTAGGCTCAGTGCCTGTAACTCAGCAGCTAGGGCCTGCCAAACAACAATGACAACTACAACCAAAAAATATCCAGGCGTTGTAGCAGGCACCTGTAGTCCCAGCTACTTGGGAGGCTGAGGCAAGAGAATTGCTTAAGTCCAAGAGTTGGAGGTTGCTGTGAGCTGTGACGCCACGCACTCTACCGAGGGCGGCATAGTGAAACTCTGTCTCAAAAAAAAAATGTTATTTTAAAATGTTTCTCTTTAATATAGACCAGTTTGAGAGGCATCTAGCATATATGGGTAAGCATGTCTGGTGCATATGCTAGTCTCTATTTTGGCAATCATTTGGGTCAAACATTGCAAACTTCCAAAATGGGTATGACCAGTATATGGTGTAGAACTTTTTTTTTTTTTTTTTAATAAAATCACTTATTTTCTTTTGGGTAGATACACAGTAGTGATGTTTCTGGGTCAAATGGAATGTCTACATTTATTTTTTTGAGAAATATACGTACAGTTTTCCATAAAAGTTATACTAATTTACAATTGACTGACAGTGTATAAGTGTTCCTTTTCCTTTTTTTAGAACTTTTTAATACTGGCTATTCTGACAGGGGTCTGGTGGTGTTGATGTTGAGCATTTTTTCATATGTTCTTTGGCAAGTTGTCTGGTTTTTGAGAATAGTCTATTAATGTCTTTTTCCCACTTTTTGATGGTTATTTGCATTTTTTTCCCTGATTTGAGTTCTTTGTAGATTATAGATATTAGCCCTCTGATGGATGTATAGTTTGCAAATATTTTCTCCAATTCTCTAGGTTGTCTGCTTACAATGTTGATTATTTCCTTTGTTGTGCAGAAACTTTTTAGTTTAATTAAGTCTCCTTTATCTTTGTTGTTCCATATTTGCTTTGTGGACTTACTGGTAAATTTTTTGCATTGGCCAATGTCTAGAAGAGTTTTTCTTATATTTTCTTGTAGAATTTTCATGACTTCAGGTTTACATTTAAGCCTTTAATCCAAATGGAATTAGTTTTTGTATATAGTGAGAGAGATACAGTTTCGCTCTTCCGCATATGGTTATCTAGTTTTCCCAGGACATTGTGTTGAATATGGTGTTTTTTCCCCCAGTATGTGTTTTTTCTTTTCTGCTTTGTCAAAAATCAATTAGGCATACCAGCATGGTTTTATTTATGGTTTCTCTATTTTGTTCCATTGAGTCTATGTCTATACCATTATACAAGTATCATGCTGTTTTGGTTACTATGTAGCCTCATGGTATAATTTGAAGTTAAGTAATATCATGCCTCCAGATTTGTTCATTTTGCTGAAGATTTCCCTTGCTATTTAGGTTTTTTTGTTTGTTTCAAATGAACTTTAATATTATTATTTCTAGATCTGTGAAGAAATGATTTTGGAATTTTAATGGAAATTGCATTGACTTTGCATGTCACTTTGGGCAGTATAATCATTTTTAACAATATTGATTCTTCCATTACACGATCATGGGATGTTCTTCCATTTACTTATGTCATCTCTGATTTCTTTTATCAGTTCGTATAGTTCTTGTAGAGATTTTTCACCCCCATCATTAAGTATATTCCTGGCAGTTTATTTTCATTGTAGCCACTATAAATGATATTGAATCCTTGATTTGACTCTCAGCATATAGAAATGCTATTGTTTTGTAAACATTAATATTGTAATCTGAGAGTTTACTTAGTGTATTCATCAATTCTTGGTAAAGTTATTAGAGTTTTTAGGCATAAGAACATACTTTTGGCAAACAGGGATAATTTGACTTCGTCTTTAGCCATTTGGGTGGTCTTTATTTCTGTCTCTTGCCTGATTGCTCTAGCTAGGATTTCCCACACTAGTTTGGGTAGAAGTGGTGACAGTGGACATCCTTGTCTTGTTTTAGTACTTATGGGGAAAGCGCTTAGTATTTTCCCAGTCAGTATTATGGTGGTTGTGGATTTTCATATATGGCTTGTATTAAGTTGAGATTTGTTTCTTCTATGCTGAGTATGTTTAGGATTTTTATCATGAAATGATCATATGGTCTTTATTTTTAATTCTGTTTATGTGGAGAATCAAAGTTATTGATTTGGGTATATTGAACTATCCTTCCATCTCTGAGATGAATCCTATTTAATAACGGTGTATTATTTTTTGATATACTGTCAAATTAAATTTGTTACTATTTTGTGGAGGATTTTTCCCATCTATGTTCATAAGGGATATTGGTCTGTAGTTTTCTTTGTTTATTGTGTCCTTTCCTGGCTGTGGTATTAGGATTAAACTGCCTTCATGGAATAAGTTAGGGAAGATTCCCTCCTTCTCAAAGTTATGTAACATTTTCCATAAAATGGGTGTCAATTCATTGGCAGTCTGGTAGAATTTGTGAATCCATCTGGTTAAGGGCTTTTTTTTTTAATTTTGGGAGAGTTGTTATCATCTCATTACTTATTATTGGTCTGTTCAGGGATTTCTATTTCTTCCTGATTCAAACTTGAGTGGTTGTGTGTTTCCAAAAATTTATTCATTTCCTCTAGATTTTTTAGTTTGTCTGCATGGAAGTACTGATAGTAGTGATGGGTGATATTTTTTATTTTGGGGTTATCTGCTGTAATGCCTCCTTTTTCATTTATGATTGAACTTATTTCATCCTTTATCTTATGGCAGTTTATTAATTTTGTTTGTCTCCAAAGAACCAACTTTTGTTTCACTGATCTATTGTATTGTTTTTGTTTTGTTTCCACTTCACTTAATTCTAATCCTAACTTTGTTATTTCTTTTCTTCTGCTGGCTTTGGGTTTGATCTTTTTTCTAGTTCTTTGAGGTGTGACATTAGGTTGTTAATTTGTGATCTTCTGGTGTTTTTGATGTAAGGATTTAAGGCTATTAAATTCCCTTTTCAAGGGGTGGTGCCTGTAGTTCAAAGGAGTAGGGTGCTGGCCCCATATATTGGAGGTGGTGAGTTCAAACCTGGCCCCAGCCAAAAACTGAAAAAAAAATTGAAAAACTAATTCCCTCTTGACACTGATTTTTCTGTACTCCCTTATATTTAGGATGCTTGTGTTAAGATTTTCATTCATTTAAAAACATTTGATTTTTATCTTAATTTTGCCTTTGACACAGGATCATTCAGCAACAGGATTTTTTAATTTCTGTGACTTTTTGTAGATTTGAGAGTTCCTCTTGGGGTTGATATTTAATTTTATTGTACTGTGATCCGAGAAGATTCATGGAAGGATTTCAAATTTTCTGAATTTGCTGAGACTTGTTTTGTGGGCTAACATATGGGCTATCCTGGGAAATGTTCCATGTGCTGATGAGAGGATGTATATTTTTCAATTTTTTGGGGGGAGATGTTTTATAGACATCTCTTATATTTATTTGTTCTAGAGTCCTGTTTAAGTCTGGTGTTTATTTGCTGATCTTCTGCCTTAATGATGTGTCCACTTTTGTCAAGTTAGTGTTGAATTCTATGGTGATTATGATGTTGCTATTTATTTGTTTATTTAGATCTAGTAGTATTTAATTTATGCATCTAGATGCTTCTGTGTTAGGGGCATATACATGTATACAAGTTCTGAAAATTAAGTTCACAAGCTCATCCTAGAAAAAATGTTACATACCTCATTGGTAAATATTAGTACAGTCACCTTCAAGGTATTCCCTTTGGGAAGCTATGCACAGATGCCAGGGCCTAGTCCACCCTTGAAAGCAATTTTAGAAGTCTTTCTGGAATGACCATCAGAGCTGTTGTCACATGCAATCTGACAATTAAGTTCAAAAACTCACCCTAGAAAATGTGTTGCATACCTCAATGCTGAATATCACTACAGCCATGAGATAGTCAAGGGGAATACTTTGAAAGTGACCATAGTAATATTCAGCAATGAGGTATGTAGCACTTTTTCTAGAATGAGTTTGCAAACTTAATTATCCAACTTCATATATTCAGACTTGATGTATATTCTTTCTGAATTGCTCCCTTTATCATATTTGTCTTTTTTTTTACCATTGTTGATTTAAAGTCTCTTTTATGTGATATGAGAATAGCTACTCTTCCTCACTTTTGGTTTCCAGTTGCATGGCATGTTTCTTTCCATCCCTTTATCCTGAGACCATTAGAATCTTTTTGGGTTAGAAGGGTGTCTTGGAGACAACATATACTTGAGTTATATTTTTTCATCTGTTCAGCCAATCTAAATCTTTTAAATGGTGGATTAAGTCTCTTTACATTCAAAGTTAGTATTGATATGTGAGATACTGTTTTGATCATGATGTTGAATGATACTTAGTTGCTTTGTTTTTTTTTTTCGGCTGTGTTATGGTTTTATGCGAGTTATGAGCTATCACTTTTAGGCTTTTTTCCATTGTTAGGTATTGATTGCTCTTTTCTATGTATAGAGTACCTTTAAGCATTTCATGTAGTGTATGTCTAGTGGAGATAAATTCCGTTAGTATTTACTTGTCTGAGAAAGATTTCATTTCTCCTTAATTTTTGAAACTTAATATTTCAGGATACAAAATTCTTAGCTAGCAGTTGTTCTATTTAAGAAGACTAAGAATAAAACCCCAGTCCCTCTGGTTTCAAAGGTCTCTACTGAGAGATCATCTGTTAGTCTAATGGGTTTTCCTTTGTAAATAACTTGTTCCATTCATCTCACAGCTTGTAGAATTTTCTCTTTCACTTTGATTTTGGTCAAATGGATAGTTGCATGTCTTGGTGATGCCCTGTACGCTATGAATCTTACAGGTGTTTAATGACCATTTTGTATCTGGATATCTAAACTTCTGGCACTACCAGCGAAATTTTTCTCTATACTCTGTCAAATAGATTTTTTATGCTTATTGCTTTTTCTTCCTCTTCCTCAAGGATACCTATAATCCTTACATTTGTTCCTTTTGCATAATCCCATATTTCTCTCAGTAATTATTTGTTATTTGTGTTCTTTTTTTCTACATTTTTTACTGTGTAACTTCAGAATCCTTGTTGTCAAACTCTGAAATTATTTCTTTTGCTTGTTTTGGCCTGTTATTAAATGTTTCTGCTATTTAACTTCTTTAATTTCTGTTATTTCCTTTTCTAGCATCATCTGCCTCTTTATTCTGAATTATTATTTTGTTTTCGTTAGTTGGTTTTCTTCCGTCTTCTCAATTCCATTCATGCTACTTGCCATTCATAATCTTAATTCCACATCTGTCATTTCAACTAAATTGTTTTTGGTTATAGTTCATTGTTGTCCAGCTATTGTGATGATTTGTGGATTTTGAGACAGGGCTTTATTTATGTTGCCAGAGTTTTATATAGGTTCCTTCTCAGAAGGGGTCTCTTTTAACTCAAAAGAGATAGCAGGTTTGTTGCACCTGTTGTCCTCTTCCATGACCTCTGTTGCTTGGTGAAAATAGAGATGGGTCCCTGGATGGTGTGCTTGGGTCCTACTCTGGATGCTTGGCCAGGCAAGGTGGGATGGCTATATTGTGAGCCGTTAGTCTGGTTCTTTGCTGTTTCTCCTCTGGCTTCCTATGATTGGCACCAGGCTGCTGTGGTAGGGCTTGCCTCTGGTGCCAGGTGCACATACAACATGAAGCTAGCTAAGCAGGATGGGACATGTGGAAGGGATGAAGAAAGTCTAGATGTGGCACATACACATGAGTGTAGGCCAGGGTGCAAAGGTCCCAGGCACATAGGCAGAGTGAGGTGCAGTGCATAGGGTTCATAGGCTGTAGTGCACCTGAGGCACAGAGATGTCACCTGTTGTAGAGAGGGTTAATGTGTCACAGATAATGTTTGGGACAGAGCAGGACTCTAGGACAGTAGTGAACCCATGGAAAAGAGTGGACCCATAGGGCAGGATGTCTATGTGGGATGAAACATGTTTTGGGGTCATGGTGCTCATGCATATGGAGGCTGGAGTGGTTCAGTGTGGTGCAGCAGGTAGGGTATGGCTCACATAAGGAATGGTGCCATGGTCAACTCTGCAGGGCAATGTGCACAGTCTTCCCCCCAGATCTAAAGGCAGAAGTTGTGCTTGGGGCCTTTTAGGTATTGGTGGTGATGTTGGTACAGCTACCCCACCAGTGTGCAGTGGGGGCCCAGGTCTATGGAGTCGTGCTTAGCACAGGTTCTGGAAAGCACACTTAAGTAGGAGCACCCAGGGTTCTGCAGTGGGTGAGGGACCTCTTTCTCTGTGTGCTCCTCAGGGCCCCCGGCAATAGTGGCAGTGGGGGAAGGGAAGGCATATCACTTTTTCATGGGATACCTGTGAGCACCAGGGTTCCAGGCTCCCTCCCCACCTGACAGGATTAAGGGGAAAGCAGTAGTCACATATCTAATCCTTAGGTAAAAGTAGCATTCTGGGGTTGGGATGTTATAATGGCTCCAGCTGCCAGCCACAGTACGAAGGAGTCACAAGATAGCAACACTGCTCTCTGAACAGCCACCCAGCCTCCAGTTAGGTCTCTGTATCTGTCTAGAGTCTTGCTGCAGTATAGTGGTCCTCCCATGACTGAGGTTAGATTATCCTTAGGGGAAGCAGGGATCTGGGATTCTTTCCTTTGCTCTTTCCTCATGTGGGGGATACCCTAATTTAATTACCTCCAGTTGTGCTGAGCAGATTGTTCCACTCTGTCTTCATTCCTGCCCCCTCTCCATGTATTCCCAGTGTTCCTAGTCAGATTATCAATCCAAAGGTGGATATCTATTTGGCAACTTTGATCCCCTCCATGAGAGGGACCTTGTGAGGGCTGCTCCTACTTCACCATCTTGGCCCCTCCTCATTAAACCAATTCATTTTTAAACATAAAAGGCAAGAGCTGAAAAAATAATTGTTTAGTTTTGGTGTTACAACATTTAACAAAATTTCAAGTTTCCCTGGTATAAATAATTGGTCCCCACTGAAAGGAATAGCAGTATATCTTTTAAGAATTTATAGATTGTTATTATGCTAATTTTACATAGGGTAAATTATCTTCACTTATTCATTTATGTTTATATTAGGTTATTAAGTATGAAATGTTTGATTTCCTAAGTACAAAGTTTGACAGTTTACTTTGATGCTTCTTATTTCTTTATTTCTAATTAATTTAATGATACAAATGTTTAGATTACAGTATTTTCAATTCTAAGGTAAAGTTCAAGTTGTAATTGGGCCCTCCACCCAGGGGGCATGCTGAATGCCTTCACTTTGTGCATATCAGGCGAGATCCCATCAATCGCTCCCCCTCTGCCCACCTTTTCCCTTCCCCTTGCTAGAATATATTTGTGTTTTATCATTGTTGTGGGTGTGTAATTATTTGTATATTGATTTCATATTGGTATTGAGTACATTGGATATTTTTTCCCTATTCTTTGCAATAGGAAAAATGTGTTTCAACTCCATTCAGGTAAACACAAAAAATGTAAAGTTACCATCTTTTCTTATGGCTGAATAGTACTCCATGGTATACATACATGTACCGCAGTCTGTTAATCCATTCATGAGTTGATGGGCATTTGGGGTTGCTTCCACATCTTGGCAATTGTGAACTGAGATGTAATAAACATTCTGGTGAAAGTATCCTTGTGGTAAAATGATTTTTATTTTTCTGTATAGATACCTAGTAATAGGATTGTGGGATCAAATGGAAGGTTAACTTTTAGTTCTTTGATAATTCTCAATACTTCTTTCCAGAGAGGTTGTACTAGTTTGCAATCCCATCAGCAGTACAAAAATGTTCTCTTTTCTCCATATCTATATCAGTGTCACCAGTTTTGGGGTTTGGTGATATGGGTTAATCTCACTGGGCTTAGGTGATAATCTCAAAGTAGCTTTGATTTACATTTCTCTGATGATTAGGGAAATGAGCATTTTCTCATGTGTTTGTTGGCCATTCATCTGTCATGTTCAGAGAAGTTTCTGTTCAAGTCTCTTGCCCACTTATAAATGGGGTTGTTTGCTCTTTTCTTATTGTAATATGAGTTCTCTGTAGATTCTAGTTACTATCCCTTTGTCAGATTTGTAGTATTCAAATATCTTCTCCCATTCTGAAGGCTGTTTAACTTAGTTGTACCCTTAGCTGTGCAGAAGCTTTTTAGCTTGATCAAATCCCATTTATTCATTTTTGGTGTTCCTATAATTGCCAAGGGGATCTTCTTCATGAAATCTTTTCCCAGGCCATTGTCTTCAAGCATTTTCTCTGCACTCTCTTCTAGAATTTTTAGTGTTTTTTGTGTTAATTGAAATCTTTTATCCAGTGAGTTTCAATTTCTCTAAGTGGTGAGAGGTATGGGTTAACTTTCAGTCTTCTGCATGTGGCCAACCAGTTCTCCCAGCTCCATTTGTTAAATAAGGATTCTTTTCCCCAGTGCATGCTTTTGTTTGGTTTATCAAAGATCCAATGGTGGTATGTGGCTGAGGTCATCTCTAGGTCCTCTATTCTTTTCCATAGATCTATATCTCTATTTTTGTGCCAGTACCATGCTGTTTTGATCACTATAGACTTTGGTATAACTTTATGTCTAGTAATGTGATACCTCCAGATTTGTTTTTATTACTTAAAATTGTATTGGATATTCAAGTTTTTTTCTGGTTCCATATGGTTGAAATCTTGTCTCTAACTGAAATAATAATTTGCTCCTGAGATTGACAAGGCTTCATTTTTTTTTATCTTAAATCTTACATCAAGGATGCAATAGCTAGATTATTTCTCTGCTTTTCAAAATGAGATGCAGTTGGAGTTGGACACTTAACTCTTTGGATAGAACACAGAAATAAGATCTTTTCAGTATAAGAAGGACAAAGCTAACAAGTAATAGGATTGGTTTCTGCAGAATCATGAATTAGTTGGAAGGGGGAATTAAGAATACTAGACCTCAGTGGAACACTCTTGATTCTTAAAAGGTTATTTTAGGACAAATGAAAGGCAAACTTGCACCAAAGGGGGTGAACCTATGGAGATCGTTACTCCAATAAGTGAATAGATTGAGAACCATAAATAATCTAAGAAGACACTTAAATAACTCAATGACAAGTCTAGAATAAATAAGTTCAAAAAGCATGTTTCTTACATCTATTTGGTGTTTCTATAATAGTTTTTTTATTGCATTGTATATATTAGATCACTTATTGTGATTATTGATGGATTTGGATAGATTTTTACCATCTTATTTTGATGTTTCTATGTGTCTTACTTTTTCTATACTTTTAATTTTCTTTCCTTTTTTCTTTCTTTTGAATTGACAAGATTAAAAAAATCCATTTTGAAAAAAAATCCATTTTGTTCTTTTAAATTGTTTGGAAATTGCTTACTCTCATTCTACATTAGCAATTCACCTTAAAATTTCTTCCTGTATATTTATCAACTTCCATACATAGTGTCTTTAACTCCCCACCAAGTAATATGAAGGTCTTCCAACCCTTGTGTCCCCATCACCCCCTCTAACCTTACATACCTTTGTTGTCCAATATTTGAATTATTATTAATCTCCATAATTAGTGATTGTTATTGTTAGGTATAGATAATATTTTATTACTGAAAGTGCTAGATAAATATTTTATTCTCAGTAACATATTTTTGATTTATATATAAATATTATAATTTTATAATAAATGACAAGTAATTGGGCTACCAATAAAATGAAAAGTATATATTTTTAAATTTTTTAAAGTTTTATTTTGTTTTTAATTGATTGTTAATAATTGTACATATATATGGAGTATGGTGTTAAGATTAAATACATCTATAGTATGTAATGTTAAAACCATGGCAATTAACATATCCATCCCCTCAACACTTGTTATTCTTTGTGGTGAGAACATTCAAAACCCTCTCAGCAAGCCATTTTGAAATTTTACAAAGAAGTAGCCAGCACATAGAGAATATTTTGTAAATATTTTATACAAATTTATAATGACTGTTTTGTAATAAAGGTACATATAGCTACAATTTCCCATTTGTCCTATACATGATGACTTTATGGCTGATTTTGGGGACACCCTGACATCCTATACAATATATTATTATTAACTATAGTCACTCTACTGTGCAATAAACACCACTGTTTATTTCTCATGTCTAATTGTAACTTTCTACTTGTCGACCAACATCTCCCCATTCCTTCTTCCCCATATCCTCCCCAGCATCTAAGAACCAATATTCTTCTCTCTACTGCTATAAGATAAACCTTTTTAGATTCCATATATGAGTGAGATTATGTGGTATTTGTCCTTCTACACTTGGCTTATTTCACTTAACATAATGACCCCTAGGTTCATCTGTGTTGTTGCAGATGACAGGATTTGATTGTTCATGGATATACTACATATATTTTACATTCATCTATTGATGAACATGTAGGTTAATTCTATATCTTGGCTATTGTTAATAGTGCTGCAATAAGCACCGGTGTGTTGATATGTCCTTGAGATATTGATTTCACATTCCTTGAATACCCAGTAGTGAAAATGTTGGATCATATCATAGTTCTGTTTTTAATTTTTGAGAACTTTCCATACTGTTATCCATAATGGCTTTAAAAATTTATATTTACACCAACAGAAAGGTTAGAAAAGATCTCCTTTCTCCCCATTTTGTCAGCATTTGTTCATTTGTATCTTTTTGTGTTTTACTTAATTTCAGAATATTAGCGTGTACATGTATTTTGTTTACTCACACACACATATTTTATTTATACACACACACACATATATACACACACACACACACATATATATATCAAGTCAAGGTTTTAACTGTGCTCCCCTCTCAGGGAATATGCACCATACTCAACGGCTGTGAATCTACCCACATCCTCGTCCCCTTCACCCAGCTTGATTTTCATTGATATTTACTTCCATATGCTCCCTTAAGAGTTGATCAATCAAATCCAATCTGGTATTAAATACATGTGTTTGGTTTTCCATTCCTGTGATGTTTCACTTAGAATCATGGTCTCAAGATCCATCAAGTTATCTAAAAATATACTAGACCACAGTTTCCCTTTATTACTGAATAGTATTCCACAGCATGCATAGGCCACATTTTATTGATCCATTCATGAACTGCTGGGCACTTGGGTTGTTTCCACATCTTTGTGATTATTTATTGTGTTGCTGCAAATATTCATGTGCAGGTGTCCTTTTTACAAAATAACCTATTTTCCTTTTGGTATATATCCAACAGTGGGATTTATGGGTCAAATGGCAGGTCTACTATGTCTACTATAAGTTCTTTGAGGAATTTTTTTTTTGATAATAGCTACCCTAACATGTGAGAGATAAGATCTAAATGTGATTTTGATGTACATATTTCTGATGATTAGTGATGGTGAACAATTTTCAAATACCTATTGGCCTTTGTATGTCATTTTTTGATAAATGTCTATTTAGATCTTTTGTATGTTTTAATAGTATTATTTGCTTTTTATGCTATAGAGCTGCTTAAATTCCTCACATATTTTTATGTTACTCTCTTGTCAGATACATAGTTTACAAATATTTTCTTCTGTTCTTCTGTTCTGTCTGCCTCTTCATTCTTTTTATTATTTTTCTGCTGTGCAGAATCTTTTCAGTTTGATATAGTCCTATTAATCTATTTTTTTCCTTTTGTTGCCTGTGCTTTTGAGGCCTTATCAAAAAAAAAAAAAATCTTGCCCAGTCCAGTGTCATGAAGTGTTTCTCTATGTTTTGTTTTAGTAGTTTCATACCATCACCTCTTACATTTAGGACATCCATTTTTGATCAATCTTTATAAGAGATTTCATTCTTCCAATTTCATTTTTCTGCATGTCAAATATTATTTAAATATATATGAGTGGGCTTATCCAATTCTATTGACTAGTATCCATGGTCTGATAGGGCTGCTGGCTAGACTCTACAATTGGGAGGAGCCACAAGTTGGGCTTTGCAATCTCCTCTGGTTGGGGCTGCAGGCTATGTTATCTGAATAGATGGTGCCACTGGATGGACTCCACATTCAGGCAAGGCCTTAGTTTGTGCTCTGCAGTTGGGTGAAGCTTTATCCTGGGCTCTGTGATTAGGAAGGTGCTACTTTCTATAATCCACAGTTTGGTGGAGTCACTGGCTGCTCTGAGTGGATGGGTAGAGTTGCTGGCCAGGATTCATGGTTAGATTAGAAGATAAGATATCTCCTGAAGTTGTACCAGGTTGCTGGATAGACTCTGACAAGGTGGGGCTGCCTCCTATTCTCCATGGCTAGACCAGACTACTCGCTAGGGACCCAAACCAAGAAGAACTCTTGACATTGCTCCCTGGGTAGATGGTACCACTGGCTTTTCTCTGTATGTGGGCAGAGCCTCTGGATAGGCCATATAGTTGGGTGAGACCTCTTAGCAGGGACACAGTACCACTGCCAAGATTCAAGCACTGGTTTCTGGGAGTCCTTCCTCCCTTTATTCCTAGCTGATGCCAGATGGTCTAGGTAGCCCTGCCCATTTTCCTAGTGTTTCCTACGGGGTGAGAATGAGCACCCTTGGAAATGCTCCAGAGTACAGGGGAAGCAGGATGTCTTGGACTTTCTTTTCCCCAATGGAGAAACCACAGGTCCAGAGAAGTCTTCTTGGTGTGGTATAATATAGCTGGGGATTCAATGCAGTTCATGTAAAACTACTCTTCTTAAGCTTGTAATTAGGCTCGGCGCCTATAGCTCAACCGGCTAAGGTGCCAGCCACCTACACCTAGGGTGGTGGGTTCGCATCCCCAGCCCGGGCCCACCAAACAGCAATTACGGCTGCAACCAAAAAAAAAAAAATAGCTGGGCGCTGTGGCGGGTGCCTGTGGTCCCAGCTACTTGGGAGGCGGAGGCAGGAGACTCGCTAGAGCCCAGGAGTTGGAGGTTGCTGTGAGCTATAATGCCACGGCACTCTACCCAGGGGGACAGCTTGAGGTTCTGTCTCAAAAAAA
>CAUYTI010121913.1:0-11616 GCA_963575145.1 Galago senegalensis
AGGCGCCCGCCACAACGCCCGGCTATTTTTTGGTTGCAGCCATCATTGTTGTTTGGCGGGTCCGGGCTGGGGATTCGAACCCGCCACCTTAGGTGTACGTGGCTGGCGCCTTAGCCGGTTGAGCTATAGGTGCCGAGCCTCTGAAATATACTTAAGAAAAATAAAACTATCATAACTGAACAGCTTTCTGAATCATCACAAATTAAGCAACACACCTGTGTAACCAGCACCCAAATCAAGAAGTAGGGTAGTTCTAGCACTCCTGAACTGCCACTCGTTAGTGTGTGAGGTTTTGATGGCTCTTGGGTTGCCTTAGTTTTATTCATTTAGCAAATATCTTTCTGAAGCTTTTCTGTACTAGGTGTTTTCCTATAGTCTTATTTTGTCATTATTTTTTTTTCTCTCAGAGATTCTATCTTAATTATACAGGGATTGTCCAGAGGGCTGAGATCACATCTGGTAGAATGCATGACCCACGCAGTTGCTTACCAAGTCATTTTTATTGACCAATCTCTGTGTGATTTTTGGTTTCAGATCTGCCAGAGGGAGCGGTGAAAGGGCTCTGCAAGTTATTCTGCTTGACTCTGCATCGGTACAGGTAAGTCCTAGCCAGAGGCTCTGTGTCCAGAGCACTTTGTACAGAGAGACTATATAGGGCAGTTACTTAGAGTCCAGGCTTTGGAGCCAGGTTGCCTGGGTCCAAATCTGGCTTGTATCACATCCTTGCTATTGGATCCTGGGCAAGTTACTTAACCTCTCTGTGCCTTAGTTTCTTTGTCTGTGGAATGGGGATGATACTACTATCTACTTCATAGGTGGTTGTTGGTAAGGGTGAAGTGCTGAGAACAGTGCTTGCTGTGCCATGAATGCTCAGATGTGTCACTGCCATTACTGATGCACGTAAAAGCACTTGGCCTAGTTTGAGGCCTTGGTATGTGTTCCATTAATATAGATGCTGCCCTTATCAGCTACTTTCAGAACTCTGGGAAGGAGGTGGATTCATCTAGTTATTTCCTAGTCCCTCTTCTGTGATTCACTAGAATACAGTCAATTTTTCCTAGGAGAGGCCAGTTCATGTTCCCCCTCACCCCTCCTTTTCTTTTCTTAGAGATGCAGCTTCCCGCAGGGCCCTGCAGGCAGCCATCCAGCAGTTGACTGAGGCCCAGCCAGAAGCCACTGCTAAGAACCTTCTGCACTCGCTGCAGTCTTCAGGTATTGGCTCCAAAGCAGGCGTTCCCAGGTAAGTGGTTAATGTCGTGGCTCCTTGGGGATTGCTGGAGTCCTGCTTAGGAGGCGGCTGGTATAGCTGAGCATGCTGAGCAGGTGTGAGTATGCCTTCACACTCTGAATGGCACCTGTATTCTGCCTCTGAGCAGAGGGAGGAGCTGGGGTGGCAAACTCAGTGGAGAATACCACTTTACTCTGTAGCAGTGCTGGGAAGCTAGTGGGAAGAAGGCTGTTTTGAGGGGAACCAATTACCCACCAGGCCCTGAATGGGGGAAACCATTTTTTTGTTTTATTGTTAATACCAAGAGATGGGAGTTTGGCTAATAAGGCCTAGACTCCTTGTCCTCAGTTATCCTGGAAGACTTGTGGGGAATTAGTTTCAAGTTCAATGTAGGGCCCTCCCTCTTAGGTCAAGGGAGGGCCCTACATTATAAGGCAGGGCCTTAGGATGAACATTTGTCCTCAAGATGGGGATGGCTACTCTGGACTTAACTCCTTCTCTGGCCTTCCTTCCCCTCTGCAGTAAGAGCAGTGGCTCAGCTGCTTTGCTGGCCCTGACCTGGACCTGCCTTCTGGTGCGCATTGTCTTTCCCTCAAGAGCCAAGCGGCAAGGGGACACCTGGAACAAACTGGTAGGTTCCTGTGTCTCTGGAGTAGCCAAGGTCAGCTTTCTGCCCAAAGTTAGTGAGTATCCCTTTTTTTTTTTTTTTTTTTGAGGCAGAGTCTCACTTTATTGCCTCTTGGTAGAGTGCCATGGCGTCAGAGACCACAGGAACCTCTAATTCTTGGGCTCAAGCAATTCTCTTGCCTTAGCCTCCTGAGTAGCTGGGACTACAGGTACCTGCCACAATGCCTGGCTGTTTTTAGAGCTGGAGTATCGCTCTAGCTCAGGCTGGTCTCAAACTCGTGAGCTCAATTAATCCGCCCCCCTCAGCCTCCAAAAAGTTAGCAAGTATCTTAATTCAAAGTGCTCTTTTAGATGTACCATACTATGTATTCCTTGTCTTCTGTTGATGGCTATTTATGCTGTTTATAATTTTTTATTGTTACAAACAATGCCACAGTGAATAACCTTGTACATACGCCATTTTGTACACGTGTAAATGGAATTCAGCAGCATTGCCTTCACAAGCATATCTTTCTTAGGGAGGCTAAGGCAAGAGAATCACCTAAGCCCAGGAGTTGGAGGTTGCTGTGAGCTGTGATGGCACTGCACTCTATTGAGGGCGACAAAGTTGAGACTCTGTCTCTAAAAAAAAAAAAAAAATTATATATAGAATTCATTTGTATGTTTATGTTTATTTTTTTCCCATTGGACTGTTAGATGCATGAAAGCAGGGAATGTGTCTGTCTTATTCCCCTGTGGTTTCATCGTCTGAGTCATAGTAGGTGTTTAGTAAATATTTGTTAAATGAATATTTGTGTGAACATTGTCATTAAAGGATAGGACTGAGTGTGGGGGGTGTGGAGGAAAGAGATTCTGGCTGGAGTGGAGTGGCAGCGGCTGATTGGAAATGAAATCAGGATCTGGAGGGCCAGAGAGGTCTTGGACAGGTTGTTCAGGCCTTGGGACCTCTGCTTCCATGTTCCATCCTGACCTGAGCTTTCCTGGTCCTGGCAGGTAGAGGTGCAGTGTCTGCTCCTTCTGGAGGTGCTGGGTGGCTCCCACAAGCACGCTGTGGACGGTGCTGTGAAGAAACTCACGAAGCTGTGGAAAGAGGTGACAGGATGCATGGGGCTGGTAGGTGTGACTTTTTCTATGCTATTCTTCAACTTCCATCTGATCCACCTGCTTGACACTTTCCTCTTCAGAACTCTGGGCTGGTGGAGCAGTACTTGTCGGCCATTCTCAGCCTAGAACCCAACCAGAACTATGCCGGCATGCTGGGCCTGCTAGTACAGTTCTGCACGACCCACAAGGAGATGGACGTGGTCAATCGGCACAAGGCAAGTGCCAGTGTGGGTTGGCCATGTGCTTTTCCACCCTAGAGGCTTACTGGAAAGGATTAGGTCTCTGCTTTACCCTGGTAGCCCCAGTGGCTAATCTCATCTGAAACTTGGTTTTCTCACACAAGATTCTTGCCTTTTGCTTATGAGGTATGACCGAGGTGGGATATTTCCCTTCCAGTTCAGGCTTAGGGTGAATCCTGGCTTAGTTATTGGGGTGATAGTTTGCTTGCACATGCAGTCCTTAATTTACCTTGATTGAGCAGCTACCATGTTCTGAGTGCTGTGCTAGGTATTGGGCATGCACCAATGTGTGCTAGAGAGCGATGACCTGCCCTGTGGAACTGAGTCTGAGAAGGCACCTAACACAAGACAGTCATCTAGTTAGTTATAATGTGGCTAGTGCCACAGAGGAAAGGTGTGAGAAGCTGTGATTCTGCACCAGGGGAACCTGACTGAGACCATGGATCAGGGAGCATATCTGCCTAATGAAGGAACTTTGAGGTTGAAGAGGAGTTAGCAAGGTCGAGAGGTGAGGCGGAGCATTTTAGGAGGAGAACACATCCTGTGGACAGGAATACAGGAGAGGCGAGTGGGCTCTGGTGGCATGAGTAGGTTAGAGAGGGTGAGGTGTAGTTGGCTGGGCGCAGGCCTTATAAGCCATGTCAGTGACTTTGCTATTTATGCCAGGGGCCATGGAAAATCATGGAAGGTTCATAAAGAGTGTGGCGTGATCAGTAGGATCTCTGTTTAATACTGTGAAATTTGGACATTGGTTTGTATATTTTCTAGAAGCACTCCCATAATAGGTACCTCTTAGGCCAGTGCACTGTAGAATGTCAGGGTGTAACTAGATCTTTGTGTTCACTAGAGTGCCCTGCTGGATTTTTATATGAAGAACATCCTGATGAGCAAAGTAAAACCTCAGAAGTACTTATTGGTGAGTGAGAAGTGGCCCTTGTTTACTTGGACAAGCTAAATCCCATTTTAAATTCTGGAATTCTGAACTGTCCTTCCTTCTTGGTATGTTTCCATGAGGGCTAGGTGCCTGACTCCTTTCTTTTTGTAGGATAGCTGTGCCCCTCTGCTCCGATACATGTCCCACTTGGAATTTAAGGATCTCATACTGCCCACCATACAGAAGTCTTTACTGCGGAGTCCAGAGAATGTTATTGAAAGTAGGTTGCTGTCAGACAAGATGATGGGAGGGACACGAGTTGCCCGATAAGGTCTATTCCTGATACTTGGTATTAGAAAGTATGAATGTGTGGGTGTGTGGTGGTGGTGGTGGGGAGGATATATTCACTGCTTACCTTGCCTGGACCTTGGGAGAGGGTTAAAGATTCTTTGGAGAAGATACTGAAAGTCATAGACCCTCTTGTTAGAAGAATACACAAGGGTGGTGCCCGTGGCTCACTGGATAGGGTGCCGGCTTCATATACCCAGGGTAGTGGGTTTGAACCCAGCCCTGGCCAAACTGCAACGAAAAAAACAGCCGAGTGTTGTGGCGGGCGCCTATAGTCTCAGCTACTCGGAAGATTGAGGCAAGAGAATCACCTAAGCCCAGGAGTTGGAGGTTGTTGTGAGCTGTGATGCCACCGCACTCTACAGGGCAATAAAGTAAGACTCTATCTCTACCAAAAAAAAAAAAAAAGAAGAAGAAGAATGCACAAAAGGATATCCACTTACAATATTGCTATAATTTTAGGGGCTCAAGAATGTTCTAGAGGCCAGGTGAGGTGGCTCACACCGATAATTCTAGCGCTCTGGGAGGCCCAGGTTGGAAGATAGCTGGAGCCCAGGAGTTTGAGATTGCTATGAGCTAGGCCGAAGCTGTTACCATCTAGCTTCTAGCCCAGGCAATAGAGTGAGACTCTATCTCCAAAGAAAAGGAATGTTCTGGAGATCATTAAGGTTAAGACCCTCTTCTATACATGGGACTTAGTGAATATAGAGGTAGCACTTGAAACCGTAGGGTGTGAAGGTTGAGTGTCTGTACTTTTTTTTGTTGTTGTTTTTTTTTTTTTTTTTTTGAGAGACAAGGTTTTACTCTGTTGCCCAGGTTAGAATGCAGTAGTGTTGTCATGGTTTACTGCTCCCAGGCTCAAGTGATCCTCCTGCCTCAGTTTCCCAAGTAGCTGGGACCTTGGTGGTTCATGCCTATAATCCTAGCACTCTGGGAAGCCGAGGAGGGTGGATTGTTTGAGCTCAGGAGTTTAAGAGCAGCCTGAGTGAGAGTAAGACCTGGTCTCTAAATGTAGCGGGGTGTTGTGATGGTACCTGTGGTCCCAGCTACTCGGGAGGCTGAGGCAAGAGAATCACTTGAGCCTGAGAGTTTGAGGTTGCTGTGAGCTTTAACGCCATGGCACTCTACTGAGGGTGACAAAATGAGACTGTCTTAAAAAACAAACAAACAAACAAACACACCGTATCTGGTTAATCTTTTTATTTTTATTTTTTAATAGCTTCATTTTTATTTTATTTTATTTATTTATTTTTTCAGTTTTTGGCGGGGGGCTGGGTTTGAACCTGCCACCTCTGGCATATGGAGCCAGTGCCCTACCCTTTTGAGCCACAGGTGCTGCCCCAATCTTTTTATTTTTGGATGGGGTCTCACTCAGGTTGGTCTCAAACTCCCAGAGTCAAGCAGTGCTCCCACCTCGGCCACTCAAAGTACTAGGATTACAGGTGTGAGCCACTGCACCTTTCTTGTCCCTTCTTATCTTGATAAAGTGTGTTGGTGGAATATTGAATGAGCTATTTTTTACTGATTGGGGTAGGCAGTATACAGTTTTTCAGCAGAGCTTAGGGACGTCCTTAGATACAGGATGGTCACGGTTCCATGTGGCCAGATAGTAGGCCTGGTAGCGTTTGCTGGGAAGTAGGGGAAAAGTATTCTCTGAATATATTCCTGAGTGCAGTGATCATTGCTTTGTGTCCCCTTAGCTATTTCAAGTCTGCTGGCATCAGTGACTCTTGATCTCAGCCAATATGCCCTGGACATCGTGAAAGGACTGGCCAGTAAGTATTCTAGCCTCTAGATGCACCTTGGGTTTTGGTTGTACTTGTCCCAGTTACTGGAGTAAAGGGAGCAGGGGGCAGCTCAGATTAGAAAAAAGGCTCTAAACTAAACTGCATTGGCAGTTTCTTTCTTGAGATCATTTATAATGAGAACAGGTTAAGTAGCATTGAAAAGTTGGAAACATAGAACTGGCAAGGATAAAAGTCTGGATGCTAGTTGTCAGCAGCCTCTGAGCAACTCTATGTGTCCAGGTCAGCTGAAATCCAACAGTCCCCGCCTGATGGACGAAGCTGTGCTGGCACTGCGGAACCTGGCCCGCCAGTGCAGTGACTCTTCGGCCATGGAAGCTCTAACCAAGCACTTGTTTGCCATCCTTGGAGGTGAGCAACCTTTCTTGGCCATGGGTATAGCTGAAGTGTGGTCCCTGAACTCTGGGATCTGGCAGAGACTTGACATTCCATGTCTGCTGTGGCAAAGCCAGGAGGATGCCTACTCTGGAATGCGAATGTATGATGTGAACTGTCATTGTATACATAGCAGGAAAAACTAAAATATATCAGAATGTTAATAATATCTTTCATAGAAATTATTTACTTTTTGGAGAGAGAGTCTCACTTTATTGCCCTTGATAGAGTGCTGTGGCATCATAGCTCACAGCAACTTCAAACTCTTGGGCTCAAGGAATCTTCTTGCCTTAGCCCCCCAAGTAGCTGGTACTACAGGAGCCCATCCCAATGCCCGGCTTTTTTAGAGACAGGTTTCACTCTCTCTCAGACTGGTCTTGAACTTGTGAGCTCAAGTGATCCTCCCACCTTGGCCTCCCAGAGTGCTAGGATTACAGGTGTGAGCCACTATGCCCAGCCTTATTTTTTTATTTTTTCATAGAGATGGGGGCTTGCTATGTTGTCCAGTCTACACTGAACTCCTGCACTCAAGTGATGCTCCTGAGTAGCTGGGACTACAGCAGTGGTTCTCAACCTTCCTAATGCTGTGAGCCTTTAATATAGTTCCTGTGAGTCATGACCCACAGGTTGAGAACCGCTGCACCACCACACCTAGTTTAATAATGTCTTTGAGTAGTGGAAACATCATGGGTGCTTTTTTTTGGAGACTTACTCTGTTGCCCAAGCTAGAGAATCTTATTCTGTTGCCCAGGCTAGAGAGGCATGGTGTCATCATTGCTCATAACCTCAGACTCTTAGGCTCAAGAGATCCTTTTGCCTCAGCCTCTAAAGTAGCTGGAACTACAGGTGTGTGCCACCATGCCCAGCTATTTTTTTCTATTTTTAGTAGAGATAGGGGTCTCACTTTTATTCACGCTGGTCTCGAACTCCTCAGTTCAGTAATTCACTTGCCTCAGCTTCCCAGAGTGCCAGGAGTAAAGGTATGGGCCACTGAACCCAGCCTATGGGTACTTTTTTTTTTGAGATAGACTTTCAAGCTGTCACCCTGGATAGAGTGCTGTGGTATCATAGCTCACCTCCAACTTGGGCTCAAGTGGTCTTCTTGCCTCAGTTTTTCTACTTTTTAGTAGAGACAGGGGTCTCGCTTTTGCTCACGCTAGTCTCCAACTCATGAGCTCAAGCAGTCCACCCACGTTGGCCTCCCAGAGTGCTAGGATTTACAGGTGTGAGCCACTGTGTCCTGCCACCTGTTTTTTGCTTTTTTTTTCTTTGAGACAGAGTCTCACTGGGTCACCTTTGGCAGAGTGCGGTGGCATCACAGCTCACAGCAACCTCAAACTCTTGGGCTTAAGTGATTCTCTTGCCTTAGCCTCCCAAGTAGCTGGGACGACAGGCGCCTGTCATAATGCCTATTTTTTAGTTGTACTTGTCATTGTTGTTTGGCAGGCCCAGGCTGGATTCGAACCCGCCATCTCCAGTATATATGGCTGGTGCCCTAGACACTGAACTACAAGGTGCTGAGCCCTTTGGGTGCTTTTAAAAATGTTTTTCTGGCTCGGCGCCTGTGGCTCAAGCGGCTAAGACGCCAGCCACGTATACCTAAGGTGGCGGGTTCGAATCCCCAGCCTGGGCCCGCCAAACAACAATGATGGCTGCAACCAAAAAATGGCCAGGCGTTGTGGGGGGCGCCTGTAGTCCCAGCTACTTGGGAGGCTGAGGCAGGAGACTCGCTTGAGCCCAGGAGTTGGAGGTTGCTGTGAGTGTGATGCCATGGCACTCTACCCAGGGAGATAGCTTGAGGCTCCGTCTAAAAAAAAAATAAAAAATAAAAATGTTTTTCTTTATATTTTTCCTGTACCTCAAATTTTCTGTTTGAACATGACTTTTTTAGTTTGAAAAAAAAAGGCTAGTAAATGCTATTTTATTTATTTTATTTTTTTTTTGAGACAGAGCCTCAAGCTGTCCCCCTGGGTAGAGTGCCATGGCTTCACTTCTCACAGCAACCTCCAACTCCTGGGCTCAAGCGAGTCTCCTGTCTCAGCCTCCCAAGTAGCTGGGACCACAGGCACCCACCACAACGCCCGGCTATTTTTTTTTGGTTGCGGCCATCATTGTTGTTTGGCGGGCCCGGGCTGGATTCGAACCCACCACCTTAGGTGTATGTGGCTGGCGCCTTAGCCACTTGAGCCACTGGTGCCTTAGCCGCTTGAGCCACAGGCGCTGAGCCGTAAATGTTATTTTAAACCTAGCTTCACAGTAGACAGTTTGCTTCTGGAATCAGAAACCTCATTGTGGTGTCTTACACATGACTACATTATTCATCCCTTGGAAAATGTGGCAGATGTGCATTTGAATCTTTCCTGTCTCTTCTCTCAGGCTCAGAGGGAAAACTAACTATTGTAGCCCAGAAGATCAGTGTCCTCTCAGGTACGGATCTCTCCACAGGTGGTAGAGGTGTGGTCTTATAGATGAGCTTTAAGATAATTCTTAGATAAGCAAGTCCTTTGGATCTTGACTCTAGACAATCTTAGGCTTTCTAGCCTGCCTCCTGGGGACTCTTCTGTTTACATGCTTGGCAAGAGGGACTTGAATATCAAGTTTAGTGGGAGGTAGGCCGTATGGAGGGAAAACTGAGGGAGGGCCAAAGGAGAGGCATGGTTGATAGGGAACCCAGAAGCGGTCTGACCAGGAATGCAGAGATGGCAGATGCAGGAAGACTTGCCTGTTTGTGTTTTCATGCTTATGAGGGGCTAAACAGGGATTCTGTCTTTCAGGGATTGGGAGTGTCAGTCACCACGTGGTGTCTGGGCCTTCTAGTCAAGTCCTGAATGGGACTGTGTCTGAGCTGTTCATCCCGTTCCTCCAGCAAGAAGGTAAATTTATGCAGCATGGTGAGCATGCCATCTGAGTCCATCCTTGACCATAAAGCCTTTCTGAAGGCACATCTCTTTCAGAGAACATGGCTGGGAAGTGTCTGAAATATTAATGCTTCCTCCCGTACTCTGGCTTGGTGTCTTACACTGCTTGCAGTGATTTGACATAGTTATAAGACATCAGATTAACTGGAGTTGTGCTTTTTGCCCTAGTTCATGAAGGGACCTTGGTACATGCTGTCTCTATCTTGGCTCTCTGGTGTAACCGGTTCACTACTGAAATGCCCAAGAAGCTCACTGAATGGTTCAAGAAAGCTTTCAGCCTTAAAACCTCCACCTCTGCAGTGAGGCACGCCTACCTGCAGTGCATGTTGGCCTCCTTCCGGGGTAAGATGTCACTGTGGGCCAGTGTCCAGGCCTCCCCACAGAGGTGACCAAGTCTTTGGGGGCATTAATAACACTCTAGGCTTTTCTTTTTGGTTTATTTTGCATGAATTTATTTCTTCCTGAAATAAGTGGGAACATAAGGCAAAGCCTAGAATCAAATCTCAGGAGTTCTTTATAACAAATTCTGGCTTCTCCTCCTTATAAGACTTTGAAACTACAAAGCATTATTCAGAGAGGACCTAGAACCAGAACCTGTCACTACAGTATCTGAAATCATAGAGAAATGATTCTGATAAGGCTGATTTAAAAGGTCCAATTCATGTAGACTTCACTGTGGAGTCTGACCTCGCTTCAGTGCTAAAAATACTATTGTCTTTTGGGCGTAAGCAGCTACCTCCTTCCATATACCTCTAAGCATCTACCTCCTTCCATATACCTCTAAGCAGGAATAGAGGAAACTTTCAAATCTATATAGAAGCATGGCTGGGCATGGTGGCTGGCTCCTGTACTAGCACTCTGGGAGGCCAAGGCAGGAAGAACCCTTGAGCTCAGGAGTTTGAGACCAGCCTCAGCAAGAGTGGGACTGTCCCTACTTAAAATAGAAGGCTGGTGCCTGTAGTCCCAGCTACTCTGGAGGCTGAGGCAGGAAGATTGCTTGAACTAGGAGCTTGAGGTTGTCATCAGCTAGGCTGACACCATCTACCAGTGTTTTTCAATCTTTTATATCTGACAGTACACTTGAATCTTTAGTTAAACTTCCATGTCACACTTATGTTGATCAAAAAAAGTTAATAGAAAGAATATCCTTTTTTTTTTTTTTTTTTTTTTTGAGACAGAGCCTCAAGCTGTCCCCCTGGGTAGGGTGCCGTGGCATTACAGCTCACAGCAACCTCCAACTCCTGGGCTCAAGCGAGTCTCCTGCCTCAGCTTCCCAAGTAGCTGGGACTACAGGCGCCCGCCACAACGCCCGGCTATTTTTTGGTTGCAGCCATCATTGTTGTTTGGAGGGTCCGGGCTGGGGATTCAAACCCACCACCTTAGGTGTACGTGGCTGGCGCCTTAGCCAGTTGAGCTATAGGTGCCGAGCCATAGAAAGAATATCCTTACTGTGCTTTGAACTTCTTTCAAAAATGGTTTAATTTTGAAAGATCTTTAAAAATTTTTTTGGCACACTTAAGATTATTTTATGGCACACCAGTGTGCTACAACACACTGGTTGAAAATCACTGACATAGACTCTGTCTCAAGAAACAAACAGGCTGGGCACAGTGGCTCACACCTGTAATCCTAGCACTCTGGGAGGTGAGGTGGGATTGCATGAGTTCATGAGTTCAAGACCAACCTGAGCAAGCAAGAGTGAAATCCTGTCTCTAAAAATAGCCAGGTGTTGTGTTGAGTGCCTGTGGTCCTAGCTACTTAGGAGGCTGAGGCATGAGAATCGCTTGAGCCCAGAAGTTTGAGGCTACTGTGAGCTGTGACATCACAGCTCTCTACCAAAAGCGACAAAGTGAGATTCTATCTCAAAAAAAACCCCCAAGGCTCGGCGCCTATAGCTCAACCGGCTAAGGCGCCAGCCACGTACACCTAAGGTGGCGGGTTCGAATCCCCAGCCCGTACCCGCCAAACAACAATGACGGCTGCAACCAAAAAATAGCCGGGCGTTGTGGCGGGCGCCTGTGGTCCCAGCTACTTGGGAGGCAGAGGCAAGAGACTCGCTTGAGCCCAGGAGTTGGAGGTTGCTGTGAGCTGTAATGCC
>CAUYTI010121914.1:0-28083 GCA_963575145.1 Galago senegalensis
GCCTATAGCTCAACCGGCTAGGGTGCCAGCCACGTACACCTAAGGTGGCAGGTTCGAATCCCCAGCCCAGACCCGCCAAACAACAATGACGGCTGCAACAAAAAAATAGCCAGGCGTTGTGGCAGACACCTGTGGTCCCAGCTACTTGGGAGGCAGAGCCAAGAGACTCGCTTGAGCCCAGGAGTTGGAGGTTGCTGTGAGCTGTAATGCCACAGCACTCTACCCAGGGGGACAGCTTGAGGTTCTGTCTCGAAAAAAAAAAAAAAAAAGAAATGAAAAGTGTACCTTGTTTTGGCTGGAGAAGGCAGGGCATCTCAAAGGGAAGCAGTACAGGTTATCAGTGAGTTTAAACACTTTTTCATTTGTAATTGGTTAAAGAAATGAAGCTTTGTCTAAAGGCCTGGGATGTTCTTAGTTAAGAGGAGGAGGTCTGCTAATCAGAGAATACTGGATATATACATAGACACACACGTGATCTGTTAAGTAAATTGATGACTTGCAGATATGGTTTATGCTTTGTTTCATATATTGTTTGGCCTGTTAATGACTTACAATGATGTTGCTAAGAAGGGAGGGGGTGTGATGAGGTGTGTCTGACCTCCCTTATCATGGCCAGAAACTCAGGATATTTCTAGGGTTCCATTCAGTCATTAGGGCCCAAGATTTTATTTCACAATCCAACGTAAAATCCTAATGGCCATTAGGAACAGCAAGGAAGGGGAGATTCACGGCATGTACTTTCTGGGTTTACTGCCAATGTGTTGAACACAAAAGCTGTTAAATCTACCAAGATCTTCCAACCATAAACACATTCATGTACCCAATAATTATACCCTGTTACATGCCAGGCCTGTTTTAAATGTTGGAGACACGGCAGCAAACAGGAGAACAATGTCCTTCCTCTCCTGAAGTTCACATTTTAGTGTGGAGAGTCAGATAGCAAAACAAACTCCTAAGTATATGAAATATTAAGTATTAAAGGGTCAATGAAGGAAAAATATATCAAGTGGAGGGAAGGGAAGAGAGTTTCTGTAGCAGGTTAGCTTAGACGTGACGTGTGCCTATTTGAGTAAAGACCCATGTGAGGTAAGAGAGGAAGGTGTGGATGTCTGGGGAGGAGGAGGGCCACACAGAGTAGGCAGCATACTCCCAGAAACCGAGGCTGGAGCTTAGAGCATTTTGAATTTATCAAGGAGATTACTGTGGCTGAAGCAGAGGGGCTAGTACAAAGGTGTTAGGATTCTTGTAGTTCATTCTAAAGCCTCAAAGGCCAGTTTTTAACCTTTCTCCTGCTTGGAACCACTCACACCTATGTCTTCAGCCTAATAGGTGGAGATTTTTATTGAAGAAAGGAGAGGACTATTATCTGCCATGTTCCTTGTTCAGTGGCAGGAGTTAAAAAATCACAGTAGGATACTGAGGTGCTGGACGGCAGGAAGTCCTGCGTGGCAGGAAGTCCTGAAGAGTGTGCTGGTTTACTGTCCCTCCAGGCAGGAGAGACGTCAGCACAGATGAGGTAGAGGACAGGTAAGATGATGAATCAGGAATGAGAAATCTTAAAACCTCTTACCTAATGTAGGTAGAGTGGTGTTTGGGGGTTTGGTTAGAAAAGGCTTTAGTTAATTTTAGGTACAAGAAAAAAAGCTAAAGTAAAATAATGGACCTCATGATCCAAAAAAAAAAAAAAAAGAAAGAAAGTAGAAAACACTTAAAAGGAATAAAGTGAAGGGGAAGTGTGGAGAGTAGCTTGGGGTTAAGACTGAGAAGGGCACCACTTGCTGGGTTTTAGAAGGAGAAACAACTCATGGGATGAGGATTTAGAGAAATATGAAAGCTTTATCTCTAGTCCAGAACTCTCCCCCAAAGTCAGGACTTACATGTCTGGGTCCACTCGACCCTCAAACTGACATCCAGGACTCAACCCTCAAACTGGTCTCCTCCCCTGTCTCAGAGGAGACAGCTCCATCCTTCCAGTTGCTCAAACCATCCTTGACTCTTATTTTTCCAACACCCTATTAGCAGCTTCTATTAGCTGTACCTCCAAAATCCACCCAGAATCCAGGTATTCCTGCCACTATGTTGGGAATGAACATAGTTCTTGCCTGGTCTGAACCCTCTCCTCTCTCCCCTGACTCACTGTGATGGCCCCTTGGCCTTCTCCCCAACCCCAGAGTCTGCTCTAACTCAGCAGCCAGGATTGTCCCTGAAGAATCAGTGTGAGATAAGTCCCTACTGTGCTGAAGAATCAGCATGAGATAAGTCCCTCCTGTGCACAAAGGAATGGCTTCTCCTACATGCCAAAGCCCAAGTCTAGGACAAAGGATATAATTAAGTTAGCAATCTTGAGAGAAGTAACTTACCCTGAATTATCTGGAGGACCCTAAATGCAATTGCATTCTTATAATAGAGGTAGAGTGCGTTTGAGATAGACACACAGATGGGGAAGAAAAAGGCCATGTTTACACAAAGGCAAAGGCAGTGTGACGATGAAGGCAGAGATTGGAGTGATGCAGATGTGAGCCAAGGGATGTCCAAGATGGCTGACAGCTATGGGAGCTGGGGAGGGGCACCGGACAGACACTTCCCTCAAGATTCTGCAGGGAGAATCGCCCTGCCAACACTTCTCTTTCTGACTCCTGGCATCCCAAACTGTGAGAGAATACATTTCTGTTGTTTGAAGCTCCCCAGTCTGGAGCAATTTGTTGCAGGAGCCTAAGGAACAAGTATGAATTTGGGGACTGGGAAAGTGGGGTGCTGCTCTAACAAATACATCATATGCAAAAATGTGAAACTGGCTTTGATATTGAATAATGTCTAGAAGCTGGATGGATTTGGAAGAGCATAGTAGAAAAAGCCTAGATGTCCTTGAGGAGACAATTGATAGAACTTTAATGACTATCTCATCAAGGCTTGGAAAGAAGTTAGTAGCCCTGTAGAGAAAGTTTCTATAGTTGAAGCATCTTACAGTCTAATATGAAATGTGTGTGTGTGTGTGTTTGTATCACATGAACAGAATGTTGGTATAAACATGAACATTAAGAGCACTCTGATAAGGGATTACAAGGGAATAAGGAACATGTGATTGGAAACTGGAGGAAAGGCAATCCTCCTTACACAGCGACAGAAAGCTTGGCTGAGTTGCAACATGCAGTTGTGTGAAACGCAGAGCTTATAAGCAAAGAACTTAAATATTCAGCTGAGGACATTTTCAAAAGAAGTGCAGCCTAGGGTTCTGTTTGTTTTGTTTTGTTTGTTTTGCTTATAGTAAAATGTGAAAGGGAAGCAATGAATCAAGGAAGGAACAGTTAATCAAAAGGGAACCAGCCCTTGATGATTTGGGAAATTCTTAGTTTATTCAAATTGAAAAAATATGCTACAGCTTGGCGCCTGTGGCTCAAGTGGCTAAGGCGCCAGCCACATACACCTAAGGTGGCAGGTTCGAATCCCCAGCCCGGGCCCACCAAACAACAATGATGGCTGCAACCAAAAAAAATGGCCAGGCGTTGTGGCGGGCGCCTGTAGTCCCAGCTACTTGGGAGGCTGAGCCAAGAGACTCGCTTGAGCCCAGGAGTTGGAGGTTGCTGTGAGCTGTGATGCCACGGCACTCTACCCAGGGGGACAGCTTGAGGCTCCGTCTCAAAAAAAAAAAAAGAAAAAATATGCTACAATTAGGAGGTCCTTGCTGGGGAAGTGCTCTGAAGAGGACAAGGTCTGGATAGTCCCTTCCTAAAGAGATTAAGTGTTTAACAAATGGATGTCTTCAGCCATCTTAGCAGAAGCAAGGACTGGAGATAGGATTCTATAGTAAAGGTGTATGTACAACCTTCTTGTCTAATGGTGGGAAGCCCCATTACATACCAGAAACCCACAAAATTTTACATTGTATTATATGTGCAGAAGCATTGTCAACTTAGACCAATAGGGAGAGAGACAGTATAACATGGGAAAAGACAGTTGGATTCCAAACATGCTCTACATGGAATATTGATACTCAGTACACAAATGAGAATTATCACACAAAAAGTAGCATTTACCTGAGGTTTAGAGATAGCAAATGTGTGGCAGAATTTCATGAATGTGAGTGCTGGGACGCTAGTAACAGTATAAGAAAAATGGTTGCCACGGTCCAGTCAGTGAGAAGTAACAACAGCTCCGTGAGTTCACAGTGGATGGGAAGAATTGCGACCAGAATTCCCAGTGAAGTCCAGGAGCATGTCATTCAGGAGTGAGGCTCTGGGAGAAATGGAAATACGAAGCAGGAAGCATACTAGAGACAAAGGTTATTGAAAGGCTGAGTCAATGAGAGGTCAGGACCTCTAGGACACATGAAAGATGTGTATAGATTTAAAAAATGCAGACGACTTTGGGACACTCTATGTTATAGTTAATTGAATCAGGATGTGAATTATATATATATATATATGTTAAAAAACAGTATAAGTCTGTTTTCAAGATCTGAGTATATTTAGGCCCTGTGACTTCATGATAGATCCCTATGACCTTCTAATATCTTTTTTTATTGGAGTAGTTGGTGTTTGCTAACCAGTATGCTTTGTCCATCCTCAAAGCCTATGAAAAATAACGTTTCCTTTGGACTTCAGGGTCTCTGTTAACTTAGTTCACATGTTAGAGACACCCCATACTGAAAAACAAACAGGTTGCCTTATTATTTTCAATTTAATGTTATTTTATTAGAGGCCTGATCGACTTCTAATACTCATATAATCTTATAATCACAAATATCTTGATCTTTATAATAGCCAACCATTTTCCTTTTTACCACATTATTTAAAAAATGCAATTATAAATGAATATTTTAGCCTTTTTATTTTGAAATACATTGTACATATGGAAGAGTCCGCATAAAACACAGACACACATATAGTCATACATATGTAGTTTTACATACGTGTATAGAGTTGTAAACAATTTAAGAGTATTTATAAAGCAAAATTCATTAACTACCAGCTTGTTAAGATTGTGTCATCATTTCTATTAGGTCCCAGAAGCCATTCCTGTGGGTCCCACCCAAACCCATTTTCATCCCAGTGTGTCTCCCCAGAGTTAAAATAACTTTCTTGTTTTTTTGTGATAATCATCTTTTTACTTTTCTTTCTAATTCCATCTGTCTATGTGTTCTAAACAACATGTTTTCAACCTTTGAAATTTTGAAATGTATAGGAATGGACTATGCCTTTAGTGAGTCTGTTCTTTGCTCACTGTTAGGTTCACTGTTGATTCCTGTTGGTACAGGTAATTGTAGACCATTCACTTTTTCCTTATTTCCTATCAATTCTTATATTCTGCCTTGTAATACAATTTTTCATCTTGTATTTTCCCTTGGTTTATTAATCCTTTAAGGGAAGAATGTTGTCTCTCTCTTTTTTTTTTTTGTATCTTCAATAGCACCAGACCTATTGCATAATTTCTGCTTATAAAATGCTTGTTAAATGCATGATATTGAGAACCGCAGCACATACAGTATTTGAATGGCAGACCCTTTATGGCACACCCCCTAAAGCCTGGATAGCTCAGTACTAAACCCATGTCATTTATTTCTCGTCTCACTAGCCCACTGTTTAGAGTTTGACTTCCATTATATTCTGCATAGCATTTTTTCATTTCTCAAAAGCTGTGTTTTGTGTTTGCTAACTTGTATCTATCTAATATTGAAATCTTGGCTCAAAAGAAAATAATTGGGTAAACAAGTGTAAGTGGGTAAAAAATTAATCAGAGTCAGGACTCTTAATTCTGTGCTGCTTGGACTAAACAAATATAATGAGGGGGAATCCTGTAATAAAAGCCTGATGAGCAAGGAGCAGCCCTCGAGAGTGTGTGGAGATGAACCTTGCTTACTGTGGTCTCGGGGGAAAAAGCACAGTGTTTCCCACGGCTTAAAGTCCCCGAGGTCCAGGATGGCAGCTTTCCTGACACACGCATGGAAGATGCCTTTGCCTCATTGAGCCAAAGAGCTAGTGCATTCGGGAAAGCTAAACCAAATTCCCTTAAGCTCAAAGCATACAGAGCAAAACACAACTTCTTTCTGAAAAGGAAATGAAGTGTTTTATTTCTTTATTTATTAGATTTGTTACTAACTGTACCCTGTGCCAGAGGCCCCAAGGCAGAAAAGCTTATTGTAAAATAATAGAGATAATTAAATTTTATATTATGAAACAGCAATCGATGCAGCAAAACTAGTATCTCCTCCATTGGGGATATTGAAACTAAAGAGGTGGGTTCTGCGTGATGTCCCAAGGCCAAATACCACTGCTATCTCTATTCCTTACTCCCCTCTTCATCCATTAATATTTATTAAGAATTGTGGTTGCTGGGCACTTCATGTTCCCCCCCCCCACCCTGAAGTAAGATTGGAGTTTAATTATATAGGCAACAGAGGGAAATCTCTCCTGGATAATGTTTCGGGTATTGACCCAAGAAGAACCATAAAGTACATACCACTGCCCTAAGAAAAATTTGTAAAATTGGCTAATTCTGTCCTCAGAGAGCGTGTACCTCTTTAGTGCTGCTGCTGTAACTCAGAACTTTCTTTCTTGGAGCTCCCAGTGTACAAAGCACACCCCCTGCTCAGCCACGTGGAATTCCACATAGCACTGCCCACACCTTATTTCGGTACTCTCCTGAACATCCAATTTCCTCTTAAACTTTATTGCTTTGTGGTAAAACACTTGCATTTTTTCAGTGAATGTATTTCCAAAGGGATTTCCCACAGGAATAGGAGTGCAGCTGTTTAAAGATAGGGTCTGGTGTCCAGGAGACTTCAGTCCTGGTTTCCTAACTTATTGGCCATATGACCCTGGAAGGTTAATTAGTCCTTAGTAGACTTACTTTCCTGTTTCATCTAGAAAACCAGAGTATAGCTTCACTTTTCTTTGTAAAGAAAAGCAAACCAATAAGTTGCTTATTGGACATTAAGAATTTGTCTCTCAAGAAAGAAAAGGTGGGTCCTGCAAAATATAGTCATTTCAGAGACAAAAAGAATGCGGTCTATGACCATATGGACACTTGTTCAAGAAGACTCTCAGAACATCCATAGAAACCCTCACTAATTTTCAAACCACACAACTCAGTGATATATGAGACCACAAGAAACCTGTGGATTTACAGGGTAGCTTTGAACATTAAGGTGCAGTTATTTAGAAGGTAAAAAATTTCAGGCACAGAAAGGCAAAGTCGCCTGCTGAAGAACATATATCGAGTAAGTGATGGGACCTGGAATCCTCTGCAAAGCTGATCACACCAGCTCCACCAACAGTCAAGGCTGCCTGACTTTGGCATTCATGTGGCTCAGCAGGCTCAGTTTGAGAGTGCAGGCATCCAGTGCAGGCTCTGGACTTCTGGGAAAATTAAGTCACACTTTAAGTAAAAATGGCATTGATTTAAGGAAATCATAATTGTTTCATCTTCTCAAGGACTTGCAAGTGGGCAGGAGGGGTGTGACTCTGAGGTCTTCTGTGGGGATGTCACTTTACCATATCCAACATTTTCATTATCAATTAACTCTTAGTGGTGCATCTTACTGTCTGCACTTTTGCTACTGGGTGCTAAATATTAGACTTATATAGACTCAAAAACTTATATATTAGACTCAAAAACTTAAGAAATTGGGACATTTTCCAACAGAGAACTGAGCCAGAATGTTTGCAAAACTCACAGCATCCTGAGCCACCCAGAGCAGTCCAGCATGTGCGGGACCCCTTCCTGGGCCCACAGTGTGTGTGAGCCTCACAGTACCAACAGTGTCACCGGAAGGGCCACTGTGCCTGTGACATGACATGTGGCAAAGCACGCTGCTGGCCTGTGTGCCCGTATCAGCACTTTGTTTCACAAAGGAAAAAAGTATAGTTAACAGACAAGTAGAAAATGCCTTTATTGAACCTGAATACTTAACAAGGACTTGACACCTAGGCTTTTTTAAAAAGTCTTTTTTTCCATCTTCCCTATGATAATGACAACCAGTGGACATTAAAACAACTTCTGAACTGTGATCAAACTTGTTGCAGTAGTAGAAAGAGCCACCTTTCTGGAATCAGGCAAACTTAGAGTGATGGGTAGATGTACCCCTTATCATTTACAAGAACTCGGTCTTAACTGAAAAGCAGACTCAGGAGTCCTTGTTTATTACAGTTGTTATAAGGATTAACTCTAAAATGCATATAAGATATCGTGGATGATGCATAGCAAAACTTGATTACTTATAACTGCAATTGTTAACTTTATTATTACTAAAAGGAAGATATGAGAAATAATCCACTCACTACCCTGATAATAAGGAGAAAATGTTTTTCTGGATCATGGCTCATTATAAAAGAATAATGTTCTTTGAGCAAATGGTAGAGAGTGTCACTAAAACACCTGGAAGAATATGGAAACACGTTACTCACCAAGGCCATGGGAAGAAACAAAATGAACTTTCTAAGAAAAGTCACAGGAAGGCTCAGATTAAAAGCTAAGAATCAATACCAGTGCAACAGTGGGTGGACACTTCACGGCAGAGAGAAGTATCTGAGACCCCGACCTGGCAGGAGAGTTCCATGCTGCCCAGGCAGCATTTGAGACTGAATCTTCTAAGAGTGGGGCATCTTCCTATAGCTCCGATGTGACATGCTCTTACTTAGTATTTTAAATGGAAAAAGAAGTCACAGGAGCAAATTGTTGCCCACATTAATTCTGACCATTGAGGGAGACTGTTTGCTGTTATGAGAGTGGCAGGGACCCTGCTGGGAGTGCTTATACAGTGTTCTTGAAAGCCTAGACTCCATTCCAGAGCAGCAAAGTTAAAAAATACTCAGGCGTGTGTGTGGGTGTGTGAACCCCAGGAAAGAGGCTTGAAAGACAACACAGCTTAGAGAGACAAGGAAGTTAAAAAAAAAATGAAGGAAAAACCTCATGTGATCAGACATTATTCTAAGGATAAAGAGATATAAATCTAAATTAACTAGTATCTGTGCAAGCTGAGCTCCTGCTTGAAAAAAGACATGTATGAAATATTGAAGGAGGACAATAAAACCCCAAGAAGGAGTCTGAAGAGCATCCCCACACTACCAAAAGGATGTTCTGTGGCCTAAATATGAAGATAGGACAGAGATTTCAGGAAGAGGCTCTGAAAAACAAGAAGAGATTGGACAGCTGTGTGCAGAGAGGTATCCAGCCTTCCCAGTAAGTGGAGCCCAGGACAGAGGCTTGTGAGCAGGTGATATATTTGGACCTGATCCCACAAGGCACAGGCACTGGGCACGGAGAGTCTGACACAGGGAAGGAGGGAAAGGTGTGCAAGGATGGGTCACACAGGTGGCCCCTGTTATGAGAGACCTCACAGTACCTGCTGAAGAGCCTTTCAAAAGCATCCCTTGTCTCTCTGACCTAGAAGTGAAAGTTACATGTGTTATCCATCGGTCCCCATCCCACAGTGATCAACAGTGGTATCCAGGGTGTTTATTCCCCTGCACTTCCCAGCTCGTACCAGGCTGAGGGCAGGACTGCCTACTGCAGTCATCAGAGTGGGTGGACGCTGAGCAGGGAGGTTGCACCAAGCAGAGGGGGGTGTGGATTGGGGGGAGCTTCTTGGAGCTGGTTGCCGACAGGATTGAGAAGAGCGAGAGGCGGGACTGGATGACCTGAAGGTCTGTCCAAGGCCAAGTGACAGAGAAGGGCAGTGACTTCAGTGAGGGTTTATCATACACAACTAGCAAAGAGGACAAGTAAGGCAGCTCAGCAGTGACTTCTACCGGAAACAAAAAAGGATAAACCAGGCACAACCAAGGGAGAAGAACTGAAATCAGCTGAAAATGCTGCCTGGTTGGCTACTGGTCCTGGCTTTCTTCACAAAGAAAAATGATAAAAAACAAAACGGGAAAACAGGAATAAAAACTGCAGTATTTATGGAAGCCCCTCTATGTTTGTTAACAAGGGGCCTCGATCTGCATGCACCTGCAGCCTCAGAGACACTCTTTCTCCCTTTCAGTGCCTGTGTCTTCAACAGCTGCCCAGAGGAGTCCCCCCACCTCAGGTTCCTGTCAGTGTCCCCAACACCTAGAAGGGGGGTGGTACAGTGCTTGATAACACATTAAATGAGCACAGAGAGCCTGACTAAAATGCATTTGTTATAGGAATCATTAAAATATGTCATGAAGACAGTTGGAACATGATAATAAATCTGAAGTCATGGACATACCGAACTTTGTGTACTATACGCAGAATATACTTTTTTTACGTTTCAATGAATGATTATAAAACTTAATTATATTCTAGCTCACAAGCAGAATTCTTAAATCAGAAATTGAGCAGGAAAATGTTGTGTGATTATGTATAGCAAATTGTAAATTAATAATCAAACTTCAGGTAACAGAAATAAAACACAGAAATTTGGTAATTTAAAACATTCTTTCAAAAACCTATTAGGATCAAAAAAAATCAAAATTACAATGATAGGCTATTTAGGAAATAATAGAAACAAAACACACATTACTTATTATTGCAGTGTCACGCAGCCAAAGTTATTCTCAAAGGCAATAATCCTAAATGCTTTCATTATTAAAATAATGATGAAATAAAGAAATTTAGTAATTATCTGAACAAGTTAGAAAAGCAACCACAGAATAAACCTAAGGAAATAGAAGAGAACATTTAATAAGTACAAAGACAGATTTTTAATGAATTCAAAAGCCGAAGAATATAATTTCTCAGTAAATCCAAGAGCTGTTTCTTTAAACAAAACACAGGAATGCCAATGAAACAGGCAAAAAGCAAACCCAAAGACAAAAGGGAAAAACAAAAATATTTTTAAAAATGAAGACATAACAGGTAATTTTTCAAAGTAAACATACAAATTATAACTTAAAAACTGCATTAAATAGTTGATTTCTGGGGGGAAAAATGCCCCAAATTAAGAACAACATTTGATGTGATAAAAAACAGAAATTAAATGATCAAAAGGTCTCTTTGAATAGCAGACCCATGATGAAATAATTTTACTGGTAGAATTTTAAAGAGCAGATGATCCCTGCTTCATGCACTGACCTGCAGTGCTGAGGAGGAGAGTGAGCGGTGCCCACATTGTTTTCTTTTCTTGCTTTTCTTTATTGTTGGGATTCATTGAGGGTACACAGAAGCAGGTTACATTGATTGCTTTTGTCAGATAAGGACCCTCTAATATTTGTATCCTGCCCCCAAAGTGAACCCCATCCCTTAAGCGTGGAGACCACAAAAGATGATGCAACAAAGCCTGGGCTGCCATGAGGGAAAAAGACAAACTGTAGACGAGAAACACAAACACAAGACTCACACTGTCAGCAAATCAAATTCAATGGTATCTGCAAATAATCGCTCACCTCCATCAACTAGGATTTGCCCTAAGGTTAAAAAGCTCATCTATTATCAAGGAAGATATGATTACAATATTCCATACCAGCAAGTCCCATACCAAAAACCCACAATGAGCTGAAAAGATGCTAAAATGTTTGATCACAATCAATAAACTACCTAATTTCTCTTTTCTTTCTTTTCTTTTCTTTTCCCCTCTCTCCTTCCTCCTTCTAGTAAAGCGCAAACATATTGAAGACAGTGGGTTTAGAAGAGCAGGACTTCAATTGCAAAAGAGTATAGGAAACCAACAGCTAATATCATGCTAATAGTGAAACACTACTGGCCAACCCATTCTGAAAAAAGACTCAAATTTACTGTCTTTTTTATTACTTACCCCTATTTTTTTATAATCATAAAATACAGGGATTCCATAACGTTTGTGTGCTGCTTACTATGTTGAACTATTTTAGATTGCACATGGGATTTATGGGTACACTGTATATTAATATTTAAAATGAGAAGAGGGGAGGCAGAGAGGAGAGAGAAATAGTAATATCAACAGAGCTGGTAAATGAAAAGAGACTTGAAATTGTGTTTATGTTACTTGGTATAAACTAATTTCCTGCCGGAGTATAGGAAACAAATGGTGAAAACAATTGGGAGATGGATTGTGAAGTCTTATGAGGAACAGCGCCGTGCCAGAGGCTTCTTTGAAATAGACAAATCCCATCTTATTATTTAATTTGGAGAAAAGATACATTTCAAATTATAGACTAAGATTATTGACAATAATCCCTGGAAATTAAAAGAAGAAAACAGTGGTATGAATGCTTAGTATGGGAGACAATTTAAATTGAATTTGAATTTTATAAAATTACTAAGAATTTTTAGGGTAAGAAATTAAGTATGCTAAGTGAAATTTTAAAAAAATACATAATTAAAAGGGTAGCTTTGGACTTAGTGCATTTCTACTTATTAGTATTGTGTACACCAGATACTTGCTTTTCCATTTTTGGGATACTTTACTAAGAAGAATATATTCAACTCCATCAAGGTAGATACAAAAGATGTAAAGTCTCCATATTTTTTAAGGCTGAGTAGTATTCCATGGTATACATATGCCACAGTTTGTTAATCCATTCCCGTGTTGATGGGCACTTGGGTTGGTTCGCCTTCTCAGCAATTGTGAATTGAGCTGAGATGAACATTCCAGTGCAAATGTCTAGCAGACCTTCCATTTGATCCCACATCCCATTTAATTTAAAATAGTGTGTAATTTAAAATTGCATACAAACTTTGTGTGGAGACCTTATATTTTTTAAAAGTCACAATAGACAACTTCCATGTTGCCTTCTAGGGCACTGGTGTGATTCTGTTCTGAGAGGATCACTTTTTGTTTAGCAAAATGCTTTGATCAGCTTCTGTGCCCAGAAGAAGACCATGACATGAAGAGACAGTTCAGTGGATTTGCATGAAAGGTAACGTCTATTTGGGGAAGCAAAATGTCAGAAGAGAGGAAGACTACTGTGAAAAGGAGACAGAAGTTCAGAGTTTCACAGAACTTACAGGCAATGCGTATCGTGTATTTCCTGTGGCAGGAGCAGTGGAAGGAATTTTAGGAATGTGTATGTCTAATGCATTTGATTTAAACATTATTTACGTACGTCACTGTCATACCGTCACTGTGTGCTGTGCATAACTGCCTTGTGAGAGGAGAGTCTCAGGAAACAAAGGGGTAAGGGACCGTGTTGGTGTAGGAGTTATCAGCGGGCAGCAAGAGAAGCACAGTTATGAAAGGGGAGATGGAAGTTCAATGGGAAGAGTTAATTAAAAAACACAGATAACGCGAGAAGGTACATTTCAGATGTGTGCAAAAATCTCAGAGAGACTATTGGAGTCCTTATTAAAGATGTAAGTGGTGGCTGAAGTTAATTTCATGTAAGTCTCAAAGGACAGGGTAACCTCAGCTGACACGCAGATTGAATGTGTAATTGCCTTCATTCTCTTTTTCACCGTGCTTTTGTAGAAACATCTTGAAAGTCAAGCTTGTGGAATAATTACAAACATGTTCCTGTTACTCAGGTGGCTCAGGCTTTTTGTTTTTTCACTGAAAAGCCCAAATCCACTATTTCCTGTTGAAAGTAGAAAGAATAAATATGCCTATCAGACGTCTCATTCCAACCAAATGAACTCATTGGATTTGACCTTTACATACCCTGAGAATTTTTTGAAACTAGTTTTGTAAGTTGGAAAGACTTTAATTTTTAATATGGTACCATTAATAAAAACTAGAGTGATTCAACACTCACTGTTATATTAAGCCAAAGAAAGACCCATGCTGCCACACAAAGATTTCCCTTCCCTTTGTGATTGGCAGTTAAAAGCAGTTCTGAGCTGGAATCAGGTAAAACCCTGGGGAAGGTAACTTCAGGACTTCCCACGGGCAAGGCTGATTCCTCTGCCTCCACCTGGAGTGCCCCACCTACAGCCGCAGGACCCTGTACTGGTAAACTCGCTTCCCGTATTTTCTTTATTGATCTAGTACAATGGTGTAGAAATACATTTTCAAATTAAAGGAAAGATGGAATCGACTTGCCAACAGCCTTCACATAGTTTCTGCTTTACTAGATTCTGAACTATTTTCTCCCTCCAGTTATTTGAATGTGAGCCGAGGTGTGAACAAGGCAGGAGTAGGGATCGATAATTAAGCCTGTTCTCTTTATGCCCAGTATGCTGGGAAATCCATTTCTTTTTCTCAGCCTGATTATTATTTAGCATTTATCCAATACCCTCAAGCCAAGTCTCCCCAGAAGTAGAATAAAACTGCAGTAAAATGAAACAAAAACACAGATCAGAACAACCCACTTAGCCTGTTTTCATGAGGGTATTTTATTGTCTTGAAGTGGCCATGTCCGGGGGAAGTGGCTGGGTGACCTGAGAGGGGCCGGTTTGTTACTAATTTTCTTGGACACGAAATGTCATGCTCCATCCCACAGGGCCACTGTCATGTGAAAAAAAAAAAAAAAGAAAGGCCTCCACAGAGATGCCCATTTGGTTCTCTCCCATGTATCTTATACACCCCGTCCTCCCCTAGATATGACGAGCGTTTCTGCCTCTGGTTGTCTAGAGAAAAGGAGACAGCAAATAAGAAACACCAGGCCAGTGTGCTGAGGACGGGCTTTGCAAGGACTTGGTTAGGATGGTATAGCAATATTTCCTTAAAGACAGGATAATTGAGAGAGAAGCAATGTTTGTTTATGCCCTCGTGGCCGGGCAGTGGGATGCCTTGAGAGCTCCCATCTGAGAGTGTGCTGGCCCCATGCAGCCTGCCTAGTACAATGTGGGGAAATTGGCCATTGCTGGAGATGGGCCCTGTGGGCAGTGTTTCTTTTTGTTATTTCTCCCTGAAAGACCACAAATCATCAGAAAAATACTGCCTCTCCCATATTAGGCTGGCCCTAATCCCGTCCAGCCACAGCCACAGGTATCAATTCAATGGTTCTATCCTGGTGGCAAAGTGTGGATGGGTACTTTGTTCCAAGCAGAAATGGGGCCGTGTTTTATGCAACCTGACTGTCCACTGAGGTCCTGTTATCATCCCCTGAGACCGAGTCACATCCTCAGGAAGCCTCTCACACTTGATGCTTAATCTCCAAAGACCTCCTCACTCCATGTTTCTGCTTTCTTGTCTCTCCTGTCTTTATCTACCTGTAGTCTGGCTTCCGTGGGCACTAGCCTTGAGAGGTAAGCGGCCACCATCCTGTGCAGTTTCGTGCGGGAGGGTTTTCACTCAGCTCTCTAGGGAACTCTGCTCTCCTTTCCTCTCCAGCTCTTGCTCAGTCTCCCTCCCTAGCTCCTTCCTCTAAAACCCAAATGAGGTAGGTGTCCGTTGACAGTCCTTCTTCCTACTCGTTCCACCCTTTTCTTGAGGGTCTCATCTGGCTCCTATTTCTTTGTTATACTTGAAGCTCTGTGCACTTTCTTCCTCCCCCCACCTCAGTCTTGGGCTTCTGTGGTATCTCACTCTAACCCAGGTCTGAAACTCAGCCTGTCCCTCATCCCCTACTCCTCGTCTTTTCTGTGCTGTGTCAGTTAGTGACATTACCAGTCCCCACTGGTCAGCCTCAATGTCCGCTTCTACCAAGACCAAGACAGGCTGCCACAAACCCCACAACCCCCGCTTTGCAACACTTTCCCCTGCTGTCCAGTCCTAATGACACTGCTAATTAGGGATCGTTCGGCCTCATGTGACCTGGGTAGCTTTGCACCTGGTCCCTTTATCTGGAGTTCTCAGGTCTCTTTTATAATTTGCCCTTCCCACGGGCACAAGACTGGCTTGACCAGTGGCCGGGCATGCTATTTGTCGATTCCAAGCCTTTCATGTCTCCCAGCCATACCCACAGAAAAGATCAAACTCCCTCTCCTTGGCGTCACTCACACCCACCTCCACTGGTGCCCTTCCCCCCTTTCTTTCCCTGCAGCTGTGCCGGCTGCATGTGCTCCGCACACACTCTGCCTTTGCCATAGTTCATTGTTGTCTCTGCATGAAATTCTCTGCTCTTGCCTCTAAGTTGTTCAACTCAATAATCTCTCTCCTCTATAAAAACTTACAGAATTTTGTTATTATTTCTGTTATAGTATGTGCCAAAGCCTGCCTTTATTATTTTTTATTATGCATAACACTTTAAAATTTACAAAATTTATACCTGCCATTTCATGGATGCAATCTTCTTCACTTGACTGTGAATCTCTTTGAGGGTCAGAGATCTTGGATTATTTGCAACTATATTCCTTAAAATTTCTAACACTTTATCTTGTATGAAGTGGTTGTGCAATAAATCATGTGGGCCAGCAGGAGTCTTAAGTTTTAACTCTTTTTCTACCCAATCCAGCATTTCTTTTAAATAGCCAAGGCTTCTGTTATTATTTGGTGCTTCCAAATGAAATTTTCTCTTGCTACTTAATACTCCCAAGTAGGAGATATATTGACTTTTCTGTACCAAATATACGTATGTTTTGTGAATTATGTAGGAGTATGGGACTTTCATATATGATGAACAACAGTACTGAAAATACTGCCAATGATTACAGATAACTGGGGAAATTTTTTAAGTGGGTTGACTAGAAAAGGAATACTAATTATAGTCATTTAAATGGACTGCCTTACCATGCAATCCAGTAATAGTGATTCATAACAGTAATGCATGTGAAATTAACTTTGTTATAAATTTTACTTGATATGATTTTCTTGATTGCACTGCTAAAATATTTATATTTAATTGTTTCAATTTTTACAAGGTTGTCTATTCAGATTTTAAAAAGAAATAGATGAAAGTTTTCTTAGCATAATCTTTAGTGTTGTTGGTTTTACCAGAGGTATAAATAAGAGTTGCAATAATTAAAAAGGTTATAAATTCACTTAAAAAGATACTGGAAAATTAACTTGTAAAGAGTTCTATGAATTTTAACATACGTTTAGATTTAAGTAGCCGCCTCCACAATCAGGATATGAAACAGGTCTATTAATTAAAAGAAAAAAAAAACATTCTGGTGCTGCTCTTCTGTAGGCAGTCCTCCTTCCTCCTCCAGTTTCCAGTGGAAACTACTGGTCCATGTTCACTGCCCAGGGGGTTGTCTTTTCTGGAGTGTCATCCAGATGGAATCAGTCAGTGGACCACCTTTTAAGACTGGATTCTTACCCTTAGATTAACAACTGTACCCCCGCAGGAGAGAAAAACACAATTAAACCCAAGTTGGGGGGAAAAGGAGGAGGTGGGGGATTGGTGTGTTCCACCTACTGGGCACTAAGTAGAGTATGCAACAGACCCCTGGGGGAAGGGCTCAACTACAACTTGAACTACACCTAACAAACACAAACAAGGTAACCTAATCATTTGTGCTCTTGTATTAAAAAAGAAAAAAGAAAGTGGGGGGACTCTTAGCTTTGGCCAGTGAACAACAGCACGTGGTGTGGGGAGTAAAAGAGGGAACAGGAGGCTCAAAGCAAGAGTGGCAGCCTCCTTTGGCTTCTGGGATTTATTTTTGGGAATCACCTGTGGGACCAAGGCCTGAATCATTTGTTACAACTTCCTTTTGAGTGCTATGCTTTGAGAATTCCCAAAAGAGGCATTCTGATCTTAACTCTGGCAGCTCTTCAAATGATTGTATAAACTTCTTATTTCATGTAATAAATATCGCTTAATAAAAACCCCTCCTGCTAATATTTTGACTGCAGTTGTATTAAATCTATAGATCAATAAGGAAGAACAGGCGTACTCTGCTGAGTTCTCCAGTCAATGAACATTGTCTGTCTCATCATTTGTTCATATCTTCTATTTATTTAGCAAACTTTTTTGACTTCATATGTTTTTCCAGTGGTTCATCAAGGGATCCAATATTCATATTTAACTTTTCACATCCTACTTAGAATCTATATTTTACAACTTCAGTGGAATGTAGAAACCTTGCAGCCGCAAAAGTCAGGTCACCTTCAGCCTCTCTTGTGTTGTTATGGTCAACATAAATTGATAACCACATCAGAAAATGTTGTGCTTTTTAACTGTTTTGTGTGCGCATACATTCATGTGTGTGTTTCTCTGTGTATATAGACAATGTATTTTATATTTTATTTTATTGAAAAAATTGTACCTGTTTATCATATGAAACACATTATTTTGAAATATGTGTACATTGTGGAATAGCTAAACTGAGTTAGTCAGCATACACATTACTTCACGTACTATTGTTTGTAGGGTGAACACTTAAAATTTACATTCAACAAATTGTAAGAATATAATACGTCATCATGAGCGATTGTTGCCATGTTGCACAGTGGATCTCTTGACCTCATTTCTCTTCTCTAATTGAAATAGGCATCCTCTTGCCAACATTTTTCTATCCCTGCCTCCTACCCTCAGGTAAGCACCCGAACTTTCCATACTTGGCTTTTTCCACTTAACATAATGCTCTCCAGGTTTATCCATGTTGTTGCAAATGGCAGGACTTCCTTCTTCTTTAATGCCCAATAGTTTTTATTGTATATATGCGCTACATTTTATTTATGCATCTGTTGATGAACACTTAGGTTGAATCTATATCTTGGCTATTGTAAATAGGCTGCAGTGGACATGAGAGTCCAGATATCTCTTTTACATACTGATTTCATTTCTTTGGATAGATTCCCAGTAATGGGATTGCTGAATCACACGGTAATTCAATTTTTAATATTTTGAGGAACTTTAATACTAGTTTCCATAATTGGTATACTAATTTACATTCTCACTAACAATTCTCTTTTCTCCTCATTCTCTCTATCACTTGTTATCTTTTAGCTTTTTATGATAGCTATTCTGAAAGATAGGAGATGATATCTCATTGTGGTTTTAATTTGCATTTCTTGGATGATTAGGATATTGAGAAATTTTTCATATGGCTGTTTGCCAATTTGTATGTCTTCTTTTGAGAAAAGTTAATTGAGATCATTTGCTCATTTTAAAAATTGGATTGTTTTCTTACTATTGAGTTGTTTGAGTTCCTTGTATATTTTGGCTTTTAACCCATTGTTATATGGATAGTTTGCAATCATTTTCTCTCATTTCATAGATTACCTTATTATTTGTTGTTCTGCTGATTATTTCTTTGGCCATGCAAAAGCTTTTTAGATTTCTGTAGTCCTAGTTGTTTATTTTTGCTATTGTTGGCTGTGCTTTTGGGTTTACATCCAAACAATCATTGTATAGACCAATGTCATGGAGCTTTTTCTCCATCTTTTCTTCTAGTAGTTTTAGAGATTTGATTCTTACATTTAGGTCTTTGATCCATTTTGAGTGGATTTATTTCTGGGCTTTCCATTCTGTTCCATTGTCCTATATGTCTGTTTTCTGTGGCTCTGTGTTATTTTGAATGCTGTAGCTTAGTGGTGCATTTTGAAGGGAGGTAGGTAGTGTGATGCCTCCCGGTTGCTCTCTTTGCTCAAGATGGCTTTGGCTGTTCAAGGTCTTTTGTTATTCTACATGAATGTTAGGATTGTTTTTTTCTATTTCTGTGAAAAATGACATTGACATTTTTGTTTCTTGGTTGGTTGGTTGGTCCGTTCTTTATATAAGCAGGATATTGATATTTTAACAGGGATTGCAATGAATCTGTAGGACACTTTGGGTAATACAGACATTTTAATAGTATTAACTTTTTGGGTGGCGCCCGCAGCTCAAAGGAGTAGGGTGCTGGTCCCATATGCCTGAGGTGGTGGGTTCAAACCCAGGTCTGGCCAAAAACTGCAAAAATAAATAAATAAATAAAAAATAGTATTAACTTTTCTCTAACTGTTTTATAGAATTTGCCAGTGAGATCCTCATATCCTGTGCTTTTCTTTGACAGGGACTTTTTATTATTGATTCAATCACCTTACTCATTATTGCTTATTACATTAACAATAATATATATATATTAAAGATTTTAAGAGGAGATAACTATATATATATATATATTCAGACATTTAAAATTCTTACTGTTGTTCTTCATTCCTGAAATTCCAAGTTTTATCATTCTATAGTATTTCTCTTCCACTTGAATCTTCTTTATCATTTCTTTTAGAACTTATCAGTTGGCAATAAACTCCTTGGCTTTCTTTCATCCTAGAATTTTTTGACTTTCCCATCATTTCTGAAATGATATGGTATCACTGAATATAGAATTATGCATTAACAGTTCTTTGCTTCTAATCCTTAAACAATATTGCTCCATTATTTTCTAATCGCCATGATTTTTTGTGAGAAATATGTAGTTATTTGAATTGGCTGCAATGAATTCAGTATTCCCTAATATGTGACAGGTTGGTTTCATCTTGTTGCTATTAAGAATTTTTCTTTATTTTTCATTTCAGCTCTCTGATTGTGATATGTCTGGACGTGTATTTCTCTGAGAGTATCTTGCTTGCAGTTTATTCCACTTATTTATCTTCCAGTTTGACTTTCAGTCATTGTTTCTTCACATATATTTCCTACCCAAGATCCTTTGTCCTCAGTGCCTGGAATTCTGATAATATGTGTATTCAATGTTATATTCTTGTCCCACTGGTACCTAGGGCTTTGTTCCTTTATTAATAAACAAACAAACAAAAACACTCAGTTTTCTAATACTTGTTCAGATTGGATAATTTCTATAAGTGAGTTATAATAATAAGTTCACTTACTATTCCCTTCTGCTATTGAGACAAGTAATTGAATTCTGTAGTAATGATTGTATTTTTTATCTATGAAATTGTCAGTAGGTTCTGTTTTATAGCTTTTACTCAGGTTTTCTGCTGAGACTTCCTATATTTTAAATTATTTCAAGAGTTTCATCTTTACTTTGTCATGATTATAATAACTGCTTTAAAGTCCTTGTCAGATAATTACAGCATTTGGACCATCTCAGTCTTGGTTTCTGCTATTGTCTTGTTCCTTTATGAGTTGTCAGATTTTCCTGGTTCTTTGAATGTTGTGTAAATTTGTATTGGATAGTAGACATTTGTGAAATTATGTTATGAGATTTTAAAAGACTCTCATGGAGTGTGTATGTTTCCAAACCATCAATCAGTCTAGTTAGGTTCAGATTACAAATTCTAACTCACCTTCCACAGTTCTAATATCAGTTCTGTCTTCAAAGCTTTGGAATGCTATTTGTAGTGCTATTTGTTCAAAATTCACACATTGTAAGAGTAACGTAAAATGTGAGCCATGGTTTACTCCACAGTTCACCTCCTAGGCACATTTATGGACACATCTTCACATGAGCAGGTTGGAGTGAGGCCAGAAACTCTTTCTCAAGCTCTGTTTTCTTTACTGTTTATCTCACTACATGCATTGGCACCCAAGGGTATCAAAATAGCACTTTAGTCCCTCTGTGCTTTGCTGCTCACTTCCCATAATTGAGTCTGTCTCCAAGGCCAGGTGGCAGGAAGATAGTGGGAGCGGGATGGAAGGTAAATTCTCTACACACTCTTTGGACTACATTTCCTCTGATCAGTAAGAATGATACACCTCTTTTGCCATGTTAGGGGCATTTCAGCTGCTATAGTGAGTATCACAAAATAGGTGTAGCTATGAGCATAAGGTTGCCTGAAAACCTTATGGGGGGCAGGAAAAGAGATGGGGGCAGGAAGAAGAGAAGACAAGTGCAGAGTGTACTCACTTCTTCTGTTTGTAGGGACCCAACTTTCTTTGTCAGAGATCAGAATGAGAGGTCTACTCTTAGGCCTTTCTGTCCACAGGTGGTATGCAGCTCTGAAATTTATGCTGTTTTGGAATCCAGGTTAGGAGATATAGAAGAACAAACAAACCAGGGCATTTACTGCCAAATGTAGTGGACTTTTAAGTTGTGAGCTTTTTTGGATACATATTATTATTTACTTTTGATAGCTTTTAGATAGTTGCTGTAGGCACTCTATCCAAGGATTTTAGCTGCATTTAGTGAGAGATAGGGCAGAGTGTGCCTGATCTATTTTAACTGGAACTGGAACTTGTCTAATCTACCTTTGAAGATAATCATGACATGTGTGGACCCTCTACTGGTGGTACTGTACATTTTTCAAAACTATATTTTATAGTATATCTAGCAAACTAGTTTGAAAACAAGCCAAAAACAAAAACAAAACCTGGTAAACAGATTGGGAAATAAAGCAAAAAAATCAGAAAGAAATAATTTCCTGGGGTGAAAAAGATCAAACATTTATATACCCTCAGTAAGATTTGGTGAGATGAAGAGAGCAAAGATATTTTTGATGACATATTCAGAGTGCAGACATAAAGAAAATCTGGAGATAAATATTCCTCTGATACCAGATGACTTGGTATAAATTTTCCAAGACTCATTCTATGATTTCCTTTTAGCGTGACATCCCACTGCTTTCTGGGAAAGGCTGATTACCTTCCAACTTAGAAGTACTCTAGTTGGTTGCAAAACAGGTGCTATGTAATAAACTATTAAAATATCAACTTGCAAAGAGTATGAAGAACTATAATTTTTCTCACTTAAGAAGTCTTGTGGAATTAATTGGAGCCTCATATCAAGCCTTCACGTTCTTAAATTGATGATAGTGAGTCATGAATGACCTTATTGTTGTAAACACTTACAAAAACCTCTAAATTACTCTTCAAAATAATAGGCATAAAATAAAACAACAAGCAGAAAGGCTAAACCAGGGCACCCCAGCTGGTTAATTATAATTCCTGACTGACTTGTAAGGATTTAGTTTATAGAATTTTCCGCCTCCTTCTTTCTCTGCTTTGGTAGATACCCACCCATGCTCTTATGCCCAAGCATGACTTACCTTATATTGAAGTCATTGGAAAAAATGATTTTATCCCTCTGAGAATGAAAAGGCTATTTGACTAGTCTGACAGGTTGGAAATCTGCTGTTAGAAAGATGTTCCAATAAATATATCACTTCTAGTAGCTTCTTCTGAATCAGCTAATATCCATAAGTTAAGACAGACTCACCAAGTACAGTGTGGAGATGGAGTCTTGCATAACAGTTTGTATTGACTTATAGATATTAATTGTTGTGACATATTTCATTAACTTTTACTTGAAAGTTTTTGAAAAGCCAATCATAAAAAATCCTAGTTTGAGTTGTGAATAGCTGAACAAAATGGGCCTTAATTTCATGTTCAACCCTGCTATTCTGTTACTTAAATAGCTTTGTAACTTTAACCACATGGATTTGTTATATTTAAATCCTTGAAGGGATAGTCTATAAATTAAGGGTAAAGTTGATTCCATATAGCCTAAAGGACAGAGAAGAATTAATGAAACTCTAGGAAGATACATTTAAGTTCATTATATGGAAATGTTATGGTGATTTTCTTTACAATTTTATACATAACTAGGAGTGTACCACAAATGAAATAACTCTTCTTAAAATATATTCAGCACCTGCTCTTTCCCCCAATGTCAGGAAATGCCAATCCCCTATTGTGTTGGTGTGTCAGTGGTGAGGCCCTCGTTGTATTATTGCACCTGGATTCATTCATGCTGGCCTCGGTCCTTCCTTCTCTATTCTGCACCTCATTTCAGACTCACCTTCCTAAGAAGCATCTTTCAAAAGATCGTTTCTCCATTAGTAAATAATTCATTGTAGATTTTATTTAACATTTTATAAAACACGTTTAATGTAAAATATTACATATGTAGAGAAAATGCACAAACAGATGCTTAGACTATGATTTATCAGAAAGAAAGCACCTCATAGTTACTTTAGGTCGAGAACCAGAACCTACCAGTATCTCAAAAATCCCACATGCTTCTGGAATCATCTGTTACACCCTATGTGCATGATCCGATGGTACATTTCAAATCTATTAAGAAAAGAATATAATTGTGATGGATGTGTTAATCAGTTTAATGTAAGCATTTCACATTGTATATCAAATCAGTACATTGAACCCTATAAATGTATCAAAGTACACAGTTAATGATTTAATAAAAAAATAAATAAATGAGAAAGAAAAAAAGATAAGACAAAGAATCAATCCTAAGACTTATGTCTTAGTTCTGCTTATTTTTTAAATTTACATACATAGAATCATGTATATAGATTCTTTTGTGTCTGCCTCATCAACTAAAAATATTTTGGTAATTTAGGTATATTTTATTAATACTAACTAAATCATTTTATTGCTATATAGTATTCTGTTATATAAACATAACAAAATTTATTCAGTGTAACCTGAAGGGACAATTCAATTACTACCATTTGAGAACAGCTATTTTTTAGAGATGGGGGTCTCACACTGAGCTTATAGGTTTAAGACCAGCCTGAGCAAATGTGAGACCCCTGTCTCTAAAAAATAGCTGGCAGGTGCCTGTAGTCCCAACTACTCAGGAGGCTGAGACAAGAGAATCACTTGAGCCTAAGAGTTTGAGGTTGCTATGAGCCTTGATGCCAGAGCACTCTACTGAGGGCAACAAAGTGAGACTCTGTCTTAAAAAAATAAATAAAAAGTCTATTCTTCAGAAAACACCATTAAGTAGATGAAAAGTCAAGTCAAAGACAATATTAACCTTGGCTCACATCATATATATGAATATATACTTATATAAATAAGAAAAAATATCCAATAGAAAAAGGTAAAGAACTTAAATAGATATGCCACAAAATAAATTATTGAAAGAGCCACTGAAAATATGTAATGTTCTGCAACCTCATTATTAGAGTAAATGTGAATTAAAATGATGTGCTATCACTAAAACACCCCATCTGAGTAAAATTAAAACAAACAAACAAAATGAAACTGATCATCAGTATCTGCCCTTGGTAAGGACCTAGAACAACCAGAACTCCTATCTACCTAGCGGTAGTATAAGTGGCTGTGATTACTTTCAACGCCAGTTTGACTTCTGCTACTGTTTATTGAACATTTTTGTTTCTTCAAAAATTATGTGATAAAACCTAATTCCTGATGGTATTTGGAGGTAGGCTTTGGGAGGTGATTAGGTCATGAGGACTGAGCCCTCTTAAATGGATTAGTGACCTTATAACAGGAAACAGAGAACTTTCTCATCCCTCCCACCATGGAAGGGTACAAGGAGGGTTCCCATCTATTAGGGAACTTCAAAAAGTTGGTGGAAAATGGATTTAAAAGATAAAAATAAAAAACAGAAACTGTATCTCTCAATGTAAGCCCCATCAAGGTCAAGCAAGACAGTTTTACAAGTGATGATCCTAGCCATTTAGTCCATCCTTAAAGACCTGCAGGTCCTAGGATTTTAACCATGTTAATGAGGTATTTTTATATTATTAGCTAAAGAAAAATGGGTGCCCTTTAAAGTTTTTTAACATTGGGAAACAAAAAGTTGTCAGAAGGAGCCAAATCAGGACTGTAAGATGGATGCCTAATGGTTGGCCATTTAAACTCTCAAAAGAAAAACTGTTCTTGTTTGATGAGACAAATAAGCAGAGCGTTGTTACTATGGAGATCTCTCTGGTGAAGCTTCCTCAGGTGTTTCTCTTCTAAAGCTTTGGCTAATTTTCTGAAAACACTCTCAGAATAAGCAGACTTTATTATTCTTTTACTGTCCAGAAAAATTAATGAGCAACATGCTTTTGAGCAGCCAAAAAACTTGCTGTGACCTTTGCTCTTGACATATCTGCTTTTGCTCTGACAGGACCACACCTACCTCTCGGTAGCCTTTGCTTTGATTGTGCTTTTTCTTCAGGATCAGATTAGTAAAGCTGCATTTCATCTCATGTTACAATTCTTCACAGAGATGTTTCAGAATCTTGATCCTGCTTGTTCAAAATTCCCACTGAAAGCTTTGTTCATATCTGCAGCTGATCTGGGTGCAAGGGCTTTGGCACCCATCAAGTGGAAAGTTTGCTCTACTTTAACTTTTTCATCAGAATGGTGTAAGCTGAACCAATGGTGTGGTGTTGGCTATTGTTTCTGCTGTTAATCATCAGTCCTTTTTAATGAGGGCACGAGCAAGATACATTTTTCCCTCATAAATCAATGTGGGTGATCTGCCACTTATAGGCATCATCTTTAACATCATCTCATTCCTGCTGAAAATGAGTCATCCATTTGTAAACTACTAAATTCTGTGGAGCATTTTGTAAGTCAGCAATGATTTCGCCATTCTTCCACCCAAGTCACCATGAATTTAATGTTTGTTTTTGCTTCAAATTTAGCAGAATTCATGTTGCTTTCAAAGGGGCTCTTTCCAAACTGACATCTTATGCTTCTTAGTGCCTCAAACTAAGTCCTCCTCAGACACATTGTATAAGTTAGTAGGAGTTTATTTATAAAAAGAAAAATAAAAATGCAAACATAGATTTTTCCTGATATGCATTTTCCATGTACCCTTTGAATTCCCTTTGTGTGAAGCAAGAAGTAGACCCTCTCTAGCCAGACAGTCAATCTCCTAGCCCCTTGATTTGGACTTCACAGGGTCCAGAACTGTGAGAAATAAATTTCTTTTGTTTATAAGATACTCATTTAATGGTGTTTTTGTTATAGCAGCTCACATGGGCTAAGACATCTACTAAAGTCACATGCTGTTACCTATATACCTATACATACAAGAATGTTCACATGTTACCTATATATATCTATACATACAGGGATGCTCACGGCAGTTTTATTTGTAATAGTTCTCACACTTGCTCAGGCTGGTCTTGAACCTGTAAGCTCAGGCAATCCACCTTCCTCAGCCTCTCAGAGTGCTAGGATTACAGGCATGAGCCACCACACCTGGCCTTTGAAGAACAGATGTCTAAATTCTAAGTAGTATAATATAATATTTAGACAATTATAATTATCAAGTTTTTATTTATGATTAATGATTTTGTGTCTTGAGGAAATTTATCTCCTAAATTAATTTATGGAAATCACATATTTACAATGCACTTGGAATTTATTTTTGCAAATAGGGTAATGGTATATTTAACTTATTTTTTTTCTGTGTAGATATCTGATTAAAGAGCACCATTTTCTAAAGAGTCAGTTATTTTCCTATAGTCTACATTTTTAATAAATTAGGCAGAGGTCTGGACTTAGACACTCTATTATGCTCAACTTATATATTATTCTCTACTTCTGACAATATTACACTCTTTTCAAATTACTGTAGTCTCAGTATCGGTTAGAGTGAGTTTTGCCACATTGTTCTCCTAACGATCACTTCAGCTATTACTATCAGTTTGCATTTCCAAGTGAATTTTAGAAGTGGCTTAAAAATTTCTACAAAATAAACTTTGGGGATTTTTATTAGAATTGTAGTAGATACATAAGTTAGTTATATAGATCTATATCTTTATAATATTGTATCCACCAAATCTTAGACATAGTATATACCCATATTTATTTAAGTATTTTTTAATTTATCTCAATAACATTTTATATTTTTCTCTGAATAGATATTGAACATATAAGTTATGTTAGTGTGCCATATAATACTTTAGTCAGTGATGGACTGCACATACATCAGTAACAGTAGTTATTCTCCCACCTGAAGTAACTAAATGAAAGAACACGATATTTTTAAAAAACATATCAAAATACTGTTCACCAGGTGACAAAGGCCAGTGATCCCTTTGAAGTTGAAAACAAATAAGAGGAGCATTATGAATGTCTCAGCTTCCTGCCTGGAGCAAGTTTGAGCAGGTAGCACCAGACATGGCCCAAGAATGCCCCTCACTTAAAGAGATGACCCTAGGAGTCTAGAGAGGACAAGAAAGCTAGAGGATATTGTGATTAAAAAATTGCTAGATTTGATAAGAACTGTAAACCCACAGATCCAGGAAGCTTATTAATACCCAAGCACGGGAAAATGAAGGAAATTGTAGCAAGGTGAATAAAAATAAATTTGCTCAATATCAGTGATAAAGACAAAATCTTAAAAGTAGCTGGAGGAAAAAAAGTGCATATTATGTATAAAGGAACAAATAGAGAAAGATAGCATATTTCTCAGGGGACACAATGCAAGCCAGATGATGAAACAATATCTTCACATTACTAAAAATAAAAACAAAACAAGCAGAAACACAAAAGCCTCTGGCAACTCAGAATTCTTCACCCCTTGGCTTTATCTTTCATAAATTAAGGTAAAATAAAGATATTTTCATATAAATAAAAATATATGAAATATATATGCTGAAAGCAGAAAGAATATATAAACACTGAAGGAACTCATTACCTGCATTATAAAAAATTGCTAAAAGGAGAAAAATGATATTGGGTGGAAATATGGAACTACACAAAAGAATGAGTAACACTGAAAATA
>CAUYTI010121915.1:0-25739 GCA_963575145.1 Galago senegalensis
GATGGCTGCAACCAAAAAAAAATGGCCAGGCGTTGTGGCGGGCGCCTGTAGTCCCAGCTACTTGGGAGGCTGAGGCAGGAGACTCACTTGAGCCCAGGAGTTGGAGGTTGCTGTGAGTGTGATGCCATGGCACTCTACCCATGGGGATAGCTTGAGGCTCTGTCTCAAAAAGAAAAAAAAAAAAAAAAAAGAGGAGCTTCCCAAAGGGAGATAAGAGGAATAGGGGAGTCTGGCTGGCAAGCACTTACCGAGGTAGTCTCTAATGGAAGTTTACAGTTTTTTTTTTTGCAGTTTTTGGCCAGGGCTGGGTTTGAACCCACCACCTCTGGCATATGGGGCCGGTGCCCTACTCCTTGAGCCACAGGCACCACCCGGAAGTTTACACTTTTGATCACATTCAGCTACAAATTCTTGTGCACATACATGTGCTTGGTTCTAGGATAACCACCATGAGCCATCTAAGGGCAGTCATACCCTGACCTTTAGTCCCTAAAGCCTCCTCCCCGCCCCTACCCTATTCACCATAATCACCAGAAAAGGCCTGACTGAGTTCTAGCACATAGAAGGTGATAGAAGAATGAGTTTCCCTTCCCTGTCTTCCCTGTGGCTCTGGCTCTATGGCTAGGCCTGTGTGTATGATGCCAGTTCTGTCTGCCAGAGACTGCCTCATTCTTCCCTCTACACCTCCAAAGAAGCTGACAGTTCTTTGAAGAACTGACAGCTGACAGAGGCCAAACCCTCTGAAAAGTTGGGCTACTTTTCTGGGAAGTAGTTTGCATCTTTCTTATTTATAAGAGCACCAATGAATTAAGGTTTCACCAGAGAGACAGGTATGTATATACAAAGGAATTTGTTTGGTTTTGTTGTTTTGAGGTTTTTTTTTTTTTAAATACAGTCCCACTCTGTCTCTGGGACTGAAGTGCAGTGGCATGTTCATAGCTCATGTAACCTCCAACTCCTATATTTAATGATCCTTCCACCTCAGCCTCCCAAGTAGCTGGGGTTACAGGCATGCACCACCCTACCCAAATAATATTTTTTATTTTCTGGAGAGATGGAGGTATAATCATCAGTTGGTCTGGCATTTATATGGGGCATGCTGGAAGAGGGAGTTGGGAGTGGGGTGCATTGTCCAGTCTTCCCCAGAAGCCAACAGGGGGCACTGCAGGCCCAGGCAATGTTCTCAGTGGTTCTTGGGGGCCTTTCTGGTCCAAGGGCAGAGGAGCTGGAATACCTCAGTAGAGCAGGATCCTCATCAAACCCCAGGGTGCTGGGCTGGTTCTCTCCTGTCTTTCCACTCACAGGATCCCTTTCGCCACTGACTGTGTACTTCCTCCCTCCCCACAGCATTCTCTGACAATCCTGGAGTCCTCAGTGAGCTCTGCAGCACACTGGCCCGTCTAGCTGTTCGCAATGAGTTCTGCCAGGAGATCGTTGACCTTGGGGGCCTGAGTGTCCTGGTGTCCCTATTAGTCAACTTCAGTGACCACCAGGTGGGAGCCCAGAGCCATTTTTGGGTGCATATCCCCACTGGACCCTTGTACTCTGTTCCTCTGGGTCCTAGCCAGCAGGACAAGCCACAGTCTGAACAAGCTGGCCCTATCAAACCCAGAACCAAAGTACAGTTTTCTTCTCACTGACCTATGGGTAAGAACCAAGGTTTGGAGGAAAACAAACCCACCCACCCTGCTTTAATGTCTTTTTTGCACCACAAGTGGGAGGGACAGCATAGTGGCCGAGTGGGAGGGACAAGGTAGTGGCCAGCACTGGGCCCTGACCCTGGCACATGATACTTGGATGAGGCCCTACCCACCTGGCCTTAATTTCCCTATCTGCAGAGGGCAGAGGTCCTCTACTCATCACTCCTTCATTTAGAAGCCACTTATCAGCACCCTTTTCATGTGCCCTACCCAGGGCAGAGAGCAAGCCAATACTCACCTGCTCTGGTATGGCTGCAAGAAAGGTCCCCCAGGGGCACCATGACCTTCTGTCCCCACTCCCAGCCATTGACATCAACCAGGGATCTGTGTAGGTGGCAGGGAACTGAATTGGAACTGGCGTTAGCAAATGAGGGAATGCATTTTACTTGTAGTCCTGGACAGTCAGGTGATGTGAGCCTCAGTTTCCTTCCTGTCTCTGCTCTGCCCCAAGTGGGGTGGTCAGCAGTTCCAGCAGCATCTTGTTGGCTGTCCTCAGCGCAGGCTGATCAGTGCACACCCTGAGTCTGTAGCTGTGGCCAGGGGGCCCTGGGCTCTAATGCTGGGCTGAGTCACATGCCCTCTTTGTCCCTAAGTGAGTTGGGGATCCGGTAGCCCAAATGGCATACCTGGACACAGGCAGCCTGAACCACATGTCTCTAACTCTCCTTTCTCTGTGTAATGGGAAGCAACCCTATAGTCACGCCTGGCCTGTACGTCAAACAGCACAATAGCCCCAGGTCTTTCCTCTGAACTCCCTCGTCACAGTCCAGCAACCATTACATCTGTGCCTGGCATAATGCAGGAGAGGGGTGCTGAATGGGAGCAACCATGCCTTGCCTTCATGCAGGACCTTGTGAAGCAAGTGTTGAGTGCCCTGCGTGCCATTGCAGGCAATGATGACGTGAAGGATGCCATCGTACATGCTGGTGGGACAGAGTCCATCATAGCCACCATGACCCAGCACCTGGCCAGCCCCCAGGTACCCACCTCAGGGGCCACACAGGGTGGAAGATGGCTGAGTCCAGGGTCATTGTCCATATATGCATGAAGCTTCTTTTCTCAGGGCCAGGGCCTGGGTGAGATGCCCACGTGCTGGCTCTCAGATGCTGACCCTGTGTGTGCATGACTCTGCATGACCTGGAGTTAGCACCAGCACCCAACAAAGATCTGACCAGGGCTAGTGCCCTCAACACCCCTAAGAGCTCAGTCAATGTTTTGGTCACTCAGCTCTCATACTATTATTACATATGAGGTCACAGGACACTCATTGGAATGGTGGCCACCATGGGCTGGCAGGATGGAAGGGTCTGTTCTGCATCTCAGCTATCCTGTGACCAACCCCACAGGTGTGTGAGCAGAGCTGCGCGGCCCTGTGTGTCCTGGCCCTGCGCAAGCCAGAGAACAGCCGGGTCATCATGGAGGGCGGTGGGGCCCTGGCAGCCCTGCGGGCCATGAAGGCGCACCCACAGGAGGCTGGCGTGCAGGTGGGCAGGGGACCGGGGGAGGGGGAGCAAATTCTCAGAGGCTGAGAATTCCACACCTATAGGATCAGCCCCCAATGCTGCCCAGCCTGTTTCCTCACCTGGGAGATGAGGTCTTTAGGCCTGCCTTCCAGAGCTCCCTAGCTCTGGCACCATATAAGCAGTGCTGAATGTCAAACACAGTTATCCTTGTCCCCATGTTATAATAAGGACCCTGAGATCAGAATGGCCTTCCCCCAAAGGCCCTACCTGCCAACTCACTGCTGCTTTCTCTTCCAGAAACAGGCCTGCATGCTGATCCGCAACCTGGTAGCTCGAAGCCAGGTCTTCTCACAGCCTATCCTAGAGCTGGGGGCCGAGGTGCTCATCACACAGGCTCGAGCAGCCCACCGTGATTGCGAGGATGTGGCCAAGGCTGCCTTGCGGGATCTGGGCTGTCATGTTGAGCTCCGAGAGCTGTGGACAGGCCAGAAAGGCAACTTGGCACTATGACCCCAGACCCAGTCTGGATTGTGACTGGGTGAGTCATGTGACTCAAGAATGGGAGCAATCCATGTCTTGCTACTCTCCCCCATCACGTCTGTTCTCCCCACACTCCCAGAGTAAGAGGTGTTTTTTAACAGGCCCTAGGGAATGGGAATACTGGGGAGTTATAAGGTAGAAAGCAACCCCTGGGTCCTGGTTTTCCCCAGGATCAGCCCTCTCCTCACTAGCTGCCAGCATTGACATCCCTGTCCTGCCCTTCCTCTCCCACCCAAGTCCCTTTCCTACCATGAGAGAAGGGCATACCCCAGTGTCCACCACTGTCCTATCTGAAATTTGGAAGCTACTGTGGGCCATTCTCAGAGCAGGGCAGGCCATCCTGGAAGAGTTGGGACCCCTGGTGCCTGCTCCTACAAGTTCAGGCTTCTGCTCGTTTTTCTCACCCATAAAATGGGTCTCAGGTGGCTAAGGATCAGGGTACATGGCTTGTTCGTCTCCAGATCCCAGGCCAGCTGTGGTGCCTGATAATAAAAGATTATTGGATGAACACTGGGTCTCTTCCATGGCTTAGCTGGGTATTGAGGGCTGCAGCCAAGGGCCTCAGAGGATTGGGAAGGATGGACATATGGGTAGGCCATGGGGTGGAATAGCCTGGAATATCTGATCTGCTGTCACCCTCAGAGAAACGCTGCTGAGGGCATGGTTGGGGTCACTGTTTCTGAGGATACATTCACCTTTGGAAGGCCAGAAAGCTCAGCATCTAGTCTCTACTCAGCTCTGTAGCCTTGAGCAAGTGGCTTAACCTCTCTAACTTCAATTTGATCCTTCTAAAATGGGGAGTGGGGCAGTAACAGAACCCTCTCTGAGAGATGACAGAGATAGGCTGGGCACATTGGGGATTGTCTGAGCTCCAACCATAGGCTGTAGCTGGGGTAGCCTACCTCCCCTCTCTGAGCTTTATTTTCCCACTTGTATGATGCACATCATTATCACTACACTCCTTCCCCCCAGACCCCCGAAGTGTTCTGGGGGTCTCCAAGCAGCTGTGGCACTTCAGACCCCTGCTCTTCTGCTCTGAGGTTATAGTCAGAGATCACACCATGGTTACCAGGTGGCTTGTGCACCCTGTGTGGCCCAGTTGGGTGGGGTAGGATAGCCTCAGGACTCCTGGTGGTACCCAAACCTCTCCTTTCTTAGACTTCCCCATTGCTTATTACGTGCTTCCACAAACTCCAGAGGAACTGAGCTCAGTCCTTGACTTTGGCAAAAGCCCTTTTTCAGAAGGCTTGTGGTTTCTGTGGAAATTGACTGATGCAAATAGCTGGGCCAGAGGGCCCTAGTTTCACCTCCCTGTAGTGTCTCCATCTTCCCTACCCCCAGTGGGGAGGGACCTGCCAATTCAGCCAGGCCAAAGGGAGCCTCTGACCGAGTCACTGAGGACTCCCTAGGATGTGGGAGAAGGAGCTCAAACTTCACCCAGATTGCCCTGGGTTGACTTCTGGGTCAGCCACATGTGTATGACCTTTGTCAACTCCATGACCTTGGATAGTCCTCAGGCATTGCTTCATCTGTTACATAGTAGTGTATCCTATTAGCAGCGCTGTTATTCCTGCCCCAGCCTTAACTCAATCTGCTCATGGCTCCCCAGCCTCTTCACATAAAACCAAACTATAGGCTCAGTGCCTGTAACTCAGTGGTTAGGGCACCTGTCACGTACATCAGGGCTGGTGGGTATGAACCCCGCCCGAACCTGCTAAACAGCAATGACAACTGCAATGACAGCAAAAAATAGCCAGGCGTGGTGGACGCCTATAGTCCCAGCTACTTGGGAGACTGAGGCAAGAGAATCACTGAAACCCAAGAGTTTGAGGTTGCTGTGAGCTATGATGTCATGTTACTCTACCAAGGATGACATAAAGAGACTTTGTCTCAAAAAAACAAACAAACTGGCTCAGTGCCTGTGGCTCAAGCAGCTAAGGTGCCAGCCACATACACCTGAGCTGTCGGGTTTGAATCTAGCCCAGGCCTGCAAAACAACAATGCCGCCTGCAACCAAAAAAAAAAAAAAAATAGCCAGGTGTTGTGGCCAGCGCCTGTAATCCCAGCTACTTAGGAGGTGGAGGCAGGAGAATCGCTTGAACCCAAGAGTTGGAGGTTGCTGTGAGCTGTGAGGGCACAGCACTCTACCCAGGGCAATAGCTGGAGGCCCTATCTCAAAAAAAAGAAAAAAAAACTATACTTCATGCCTCATGGGCCCAGCATGGCTAGGAGCCTACCTCCCACTCTCATCTCTCCACTGCTTCTCACTCACTGTTCTAGTCACACTGGCCTCCTCATCCCACAGCCTTTGCGCAAGTATGCTCTCCACCTAGAGTACCTGTTCCTTGCCCTGCCCATGGCTGGCTCCTCCCAGCACCAGGTTTTAGCTCAGACATTACTTCCACAGGGAGACACCCATCATATCATCTGACGCAATGCACTGTCTCTAACCCCAGACTCCATCTGAGGTCACTTCATTTGTATACTCTGCTGTTCATGGCCCTCACCATCTGCAAGTTCTTTTTTTTTTTTTTTTTTTTGTAGAGCCAGAGTTTCACTTTATTGCCCTCGGTAGAGTGCCATGGCGTCACACAGCTCACAGCAACCTCCAGCTCCTGGGCTTAGGCAATTCTCTTGCCTCAGCCTCCCAAGTAGCTGACACTACAGGTGCCCGCCACAATGTCTGGCTATTTTTTTGTCGCAGTTCAGCCAAGGCCGGGTTTGAACCTGACACCCTCAGTATATGAGGCCAGTGCCCTACTCACTGAGCCACAGGCACCACCCCATGTGCAAGCTCTTAAGGGCAGCTTTCTGTCCTCTTGCTGTGCTCTGTGCTCTCATAAATGTTTTTGAATGTACACCGGAATAAGCTGAGCAGCACGCAGTGTTTTTGGAGGGAAGGGCTCTGTCAGGCAGCCCCAACATCCTCCTTGGACTCTTGGCCAGCTGCAGGCATTTTTAGGAAGGAGTGGCTCTACTTTATCTGTCCTTCCCACCTTGGCCTGAGGAAATCGATGTCCTCAGTGGGTGCAGCTCTGTGTGTTTGGACAACCCCAGGCTCGGTAGGGCTGCACACTCCACTAAAGACCCCATTATTTGTGGCCTGGGTTTTCATTCTTGCTCAGCCACCTTAGGCATGTCACCTCCCCTCTGTGAGCTTCGCCTCCTCATCTGAACACAGGCTGGGTCTGTCAACATTCAGGGCCACGGCTCCCAACCAGTCCCATCTAAAGAGATACCTGGCACATGGCAGCCCCTCTGAGAAGCAACCCCTCCTCTAAGGAGCACTTGCTATCCTTATTAATGACATCAGGAGGGGGAAACTGCTGACAGATGGTATGAGCACATTCAGGCTGTGCACTCTTAGTTAAGCAGCCTGACTTCTTTGAACTTTGGAAGGTGAATGACACCACTGTAATCCCAGTCGGGGTTGATTGTTGTCATTTGTAGTCAAGCCATCCCCCTCTAGCCAGAAATGGTCTCAGTCTCCTGGAGAAGGAACACAGCTGCCTTTCCATTGTGAACACACATCAATGAGCAGCCGGCCTATGATTCCCATTTTGCAGATGAGAAATAGACTTGTGGGTGGCGCCTGTGGCTCAGAGGAGTAAGGTGCCAGCCCCATATGCCAGAGGTGGCAGGTTCAAACCCAGCCCCAGCCAAAAGTTGAAAAAAAAAAAAAGGAAGAAGAATAAACATGAGGAAAGAACCCCCCCCCCCAAAAAAAAAGAGAGAGAGAGAGAAATAGACTTGCCTGGGTTCAAGGGTCTGCAGTGTGATGAGACTTCAGCTACCTCCATGCCCATCCTCATTTGCCAGTATTTTTAACCTGACCTTGAGCATGACTTTCTGGCCTTGGGTGATTAAGTCCTGACACTGTGCCACAGTCTGCCTACCAGCCTACTTGTCAGATGATTCCTGGGATCCCTGAGAGGTAGAGGAAACCAGAGGGCAGAGAAGCAGTATCCTGTCCAGGGCCAACCAAGCCAAAATAAAAGAGCTGAGATTCCAGGCACCCTAGCTGGGCTCAAATGAGGCACACATGGTGGGGGTGTCATTTGCTGTTGCCAAGGAGCATTGCCTACTGTCATTGGAGGGTATTTGAGAGGTTAGCTGGCGCCAGCCTGCTAAAAAATGAACAGAAGCCAGAATCCAGCCAGCACCTCTGGCACCATGCAGGGAGGCAGCCCAGTGTTGGGCTGCTGCCTGACCCTTGCCTTAGTTGGCACTGTCCTTGAGGGTATGGTAGGGCCTTCCAAGAGCTTTATTACCTCCCTCCCAGGGCTGGCAGGTGGGGACTGGGAGTATGGTTGCCTCCAGCATAGATATCTCCCTCTTGGTGTGGCAACCCATGCCCATAGTTGGTCTATCTCCAGGAAGCGCTGTTTACAGAGAGGAAAACAGGGGCAGCACCTGTGGCTCAACGATTAAGGCGCCGGCCCCATATGCAGAGGGTGGCGGGTTCAAACCCAGCCCTGGCCAAAAAAAAAAAAAAAAGAGAGAGAGAGAGGAAAACAGGCCCAGAGAAGAACAGTATAAGTATCATCAACATTTGGCAAGTGCTTACTATGGACTAAACCATTGTAAGTATTCTGCTTTGATTTCATTAATGCTCCCATCAACCTGGGAGACAGCTGGGAAACTGAGGCAGGGAGTTTGAGTCTCTTGTTGAAGGTCCTGTGGCCAGTAAGTAATAAGAAGCAGTTATTTGAACCCATTCCTGAGTCATTTCACCAAAAGACACTGCCCACAAGAGGCTCAGTTTTCTTATCTGCTAAGTGGGTACTGTCACCTCCACCTGGAAGTGAGGTAGTGAGGTGGTGCTGGAAAAGGCCCAGCCCAGCAAGGGCCTGATACCTGATTAGGGATAAAAAGGGCTACAGGGATGTAGAAGTCTGGACTCCTAGATAAGAAAATTTAAAAGGGCCCTACAACAAACAATGAGTTTGGGGAACTCAATTGACCAAGTATGTCCTGTTCTCCACAAAATAGTTTCTAGCTTGTGATGTAAAGTGGAGTAATGGTCACAGAACAGTGCACAAAGCAAATGTCACAAACATCACAAGACTACTAGTCACGGCTCAGCGCCCATGGCTCAAGTGGCTAAGGTACCAGCCACTTACACTTGAGCTGGTGGGTTCAAATCCAGCCAGGACCTGCCAAACAACAATGATGGCTGCAACCAAAAAATGGCCAGGCGTTGTGGCCGGCGCCTATGGACCCAGCTACTTGGGAGGCGGAGGCAGGAGACTCACTTGAGCCCAGGAGTTGGAGGTTGCTGTGTGCTGTGATGCCACAGCATTCCACCCAGCGGGACAGCTTGAGGCTCTGTCTCAAAAAAAAAAGACTACTAGTCACCACCATACAATACCTGGAAAATAGGTAATAATGTTATCACATAAAGGACAGTGGGCATGTTGTAACTAAGGTAACCTATAACCAATAAGAAATAGACAAGAATACCTAAGGATCCCAAGGAACCAATGAAAAACTTACAATTATAGGGGGAGCTAGGATGAAATACTTATACTGGTGTACTGCCTTTGTGTGGTGTCACCTCTCATTTGTGAGGAGGACTCTTTTCAAATCTCTCTGGGAAAGTCTGCTTCATTTCAAATAAATTGTGTTTTTTTTCTCTGCTACACTGAAGTCCCAGCTGCTTTATTTATACTTCTCCTTATCTTACTTTCACTTCAACTCTGCTGAACTGGTAATTCTGTTGAGTGACCAGACTGGGTAGACTGGATAGTTTGAGGGTCTCAGAGACTCCTGACTGTACCTAGTTAGTATTAACAGACTTCAGATTCCTCCTCTTCTCTGGAGGGCAGAATGGGGCCACGTCCTGGAAATTACAGTAAAGCAAACCACAGGTGGGAGTATCAGTAGTCAGATGGTGGCCTTGGACTAGTGACTTAGGAGGCTAGTGTGTGTCCTCACTATTTGAAATCTTGTGCATCCAACACTTAGCAGGGGCCTTCCACAGCCCTGAAATGTGAGCCCTTGTTAATGTCTGTCTCAACCTTACTCCCTCCCAGAATTCCCTGGTTCTGAATTTGATCTCCCCCAGCCTAGGCCACACCTAAAGGAAATAAGAGCCAGTATGTGGAACTCTCTGTAACCCTCTCCACCCTGAAGAAAAGGGAGAGACAGAATAGGGTAGACTCAGGGGAGATGCCAGTGACACCACCACCCACAGGACAGCAGGTGTCTCTAAACTTCTGTCATCTGCCTGAAAAAGCAATCTCATGAAGGCACTTCACAAAGAAAGTGAGGCTCAAAGCCCAGATGTGACCTGCTAAGGTCAAATGTTTTCACAAGAAGATTAAAGTGAGAGGTGGGATGTAAATTCTCCCAGAGGAGCAGCCCTATAGAAGAAAGAAGGTGTAGGAACATTTTTTCCGCTTTTCTTTCTTTTTTTTTTTTTCTTTTTTTTTGAGACGGAGCCTCAAGCTATCCCCCTGGGTAGAGTGCCATGGCATCCCGCTCACAGCAACCTCCAACTCCTGGGCTCAAGCGAGTCTCCTGCCTCAGCCTCCCAAGTAGCTGAGACCACAGGTGCCCGCCACAACACCTGGCCATTTTTTGGTTGCAGCCATCATTGTTTGGCGGGCCCGGGCTAGGGATTCGAACCTGCCACCTTAGGTGTATGTGGCTGGCGGCTTAGCCGCTTGAGCCACAGGCGCCGAGCCTTTTTCCACTTTTCAAATGAGGAGGCTGAGGCTCACAAGGGTTTTGCCCAAGGTTGTGCACTGGACCAATAACTGGACAAAGATTCAAACCCAAGTCACTCAAGCCCCAAGTGGCTGTTCTTTGACACTCCTTTTCCAAAAAAGCAGGCTGCTCTAGATTCATATGCTGATTTAGCGTGAAGTACTGTGTAACCTTGGGCAAGAAGCCTGACCTTTCTGTGCTCTGGTTTCTGCAAAAAAGAGCCAATGGCCGCTTTGACCTCTTAGGATTGAGGTTAGGGTTCAGTTAATTCACAAAAAGTTTAGCAGAGAAGAGGCCCAATGGGGATGTCACTGGATTCCGTCATGGAGAAAGGTGGGACTCAGAGAACGTCAGACACTCAAAAAATCACACAGCACTTTTGAGTAGGATTCCACCTCTTATTTCCACATCTTCATATCACCGAGAGAAGCAGAGGGCAGTCATGAGCGACCTCCAGCATGCCTCTACCCTCTCTGTGTGTGTCATTTGCAGGGTATTAGTGTGGAGTAAGGAGATGGAAAATTATCGTAGAGTTCTTAAGCCGTGAAGGTCCAAGTTCTGCCCTGGGTGGCCAGAGGGCAGACTTACTTAGAGGCCTCCGGGAACCCTTCGTCTGGCGTCCAAAGCCACCTCTGGCAGCTATGCTCCAGGCCAAACTGCACCTTGCACGTTCCAGCCCTCCCGGGGGCGCACCACCCACGACTGCTGCGACTGGCTGCGGGGCCTGTCCGTCTTTGGTTTCTCAGCCAATTTCTATCGTCCTCTAGGATACGCCCCCACTTTTCTAGCCTCTACACCACCAGTCGCGCCAGTTTCCTTGTAGCCCCGCCCCTTCTCCGCAACGATTGGTCAGAAGATCTGCCTGTTTTCTGGTGAGTCTCCAATTCTCGCCTACCTTCACACTCTCCCCTCCCAGCACCTAGCACCCTGCCAGACCACCAAGAAACTGAGGGCCTCTCCTAGCAGCCCCGCCTCTACCCGTTAGCGGTTGCCTTTAGGGGATGTCCGTCTACTTAATACTTTCCAATCACTGCAGTCTTCACCGCTAATTGGTCAGGGAGCAGCCAATCGAGGCGTGCTGTGGACCTCTCCCGTGGCGCGCTCTGGGGTGCGCGAGGCGGGGCCGTGGCGTCTGGAGGTGGCGGCAGCGGCAGCGGCGACACGTCCGGGCCGGTGAGGGGGCGCGGGGAGGGGGGGCGCGGGGCGGCGCAGGCATCGGGGATCCGCGTTCGTCTGGCCGAAGTGAGGCAAGGCAGGGGTCCTGTCATGGGCCCCGAGGTTGGGTGCGGACGAAGCGGGGCGTGACTGCAGCGTTGCGGGGGCAGGGAGAGGTTAAAGACCCTTGTGACCCCCCACACTCCAAGTCTGGTGCCCCTTGGGGCTCTCACAGCCAAGCCTGAGGCTCCTCACCCACGGTCCACGCACCGCGGACACCACGTCCCTTCTCATTGACACCTGCGACTTCTCGCTGACATCCCCACCCCAGGGCCGTGTCCTCTTGCGCCCTACACAGTTGGGTCAGACATCCTCCTCACACTCCTGACACCACTCCCCCACTCATGGACACCACTCACATAACCAGAGTTTGTCCCTGTTGATGACCCTCCACACACACTACAGGGCCTGCACCCCCACACCCACACATGAGTCCATGACTTTCACTCGTGACCGCCCCCTAATCTCACAATCTCACCTGGACCTAACCAAGTTTCCACATAATTGAATTTGGTCTGTCTCCCACCCTACCCTACCCCTCTCCCCTTCAGCAACTTGGGGCAGTTCCCTCAGGTACTTCCCCTCTATCACCTGCCCAATACTTCTGGCAGCCCCACACCCTTTCTGTCTTTCTCTCTCTCCCACCTTGTGCTTTCTTACACATACCGGCTGTGTTTGTGCTCCCTGTGTAATGATCCTCCCAGATCCCCCAGGTCCTGCAACATTCACCCAAGCCTCAGTACCTCAGGATCACTGTACCTTCTACCTCAAACAAAAGCCCACCACGCGTTTTTTTTTTAATTTCTAACAATGCTTAACAGTCTAAAAATTGCTTTCCAGACCTTAGAATAATCCCATCAGCCAGACAAACCCAGAATTTTCTCTTTTTTACCAGCAACAAACCTAAAGCCACTTGAATGCTAGAAACAGAGCCCACCCCTTCCTGGGCACTGCTGATCCTCCTCTGTGGACCTGCCCCGTTTTTGCCCATCTGTTATGTTTACCCCTGAGAGATTGGCCAGGGAAGGATATCACACTCACCCCTCAAAACTGTTCTCAGGAGTAATGACTTTGACTGGGTCCTGAAAGGCGTAGTTGGATGGAACAGTGACAGTGATGAGCCCGTTTCTCTGGAGCCCTGGGTCAGGATGGAGGTGGAGGTGCTCTCAGAGAAGGGGGATCAACATCTGGGCTGCCTCTCTAGTTAGGATGTCTGGAAGGGAGTTGTCAGGGCCCCACCTCAAGGCTCCTGCATACTAGGGCTCCTCTCTGAGAGTTCCTTGGGCCTTTGAAGCTGCCAGAGAGAACAAGGAAACACTCTTCCAAGTAAGACAAGCTAATGTTTCAGCTGCTTAAGGCTAATATGCAAAACTGGAGCCTGGAGTGGCACAGTGAATAACAATTCCTCTGGAACTTTTCAAGCTTCCTTGTGTCAGATTTATATGTGTGCAGCTTGAGAGGCTGGTGGCTTTGTTGTTGAAAGGCAACAATGTGCCATTTCCTATAAGGCTTGTATAGCACCTCTCAGCCCCCACCCTCCTCTCTTTCTTCAAAGATGATACCAGAATTTCCAGAGGGTCATGTCACCTTCAGCTTCTCCTCTGAAAACTGAAGCCATTGGGGTTTTTTGTCCAACTTTGGAGGGGTTATTTAAAACATATATGAGCATGTATGTCTGTATATTTGTGTGTGCATTAAGTGTATGTTGTACATATATGCACTTATGTACATTTTTATGTATACACATATTGTGTGTGTATATATATATAGACACAGAGTGTCAAAATATGTATACACTTTTTTTTTTTTTTTTGCAGTTTTTGGCCAGGGCTGGGTTCAAACCCCCCACCTCCGGCTTATGGGTCTGGTGCCCTACTCCTTTGAGCCACGGGTGCCACCCATACACATTTTAAGAAAAGAATAAAAAAATCTACTAAAATTATAATATCAAGTCACATTTGACTTCTGCAATTATAAGAGATACAAGATACAATATGCAAGATAACAAATGTTATCTGTATGCATTGACTATTACAATTTTATTTTTATTTTTTTATTTTTTTGAGACAGAGCCTCAAGCTGTCACCCTGGGTAGAGTACTGTGACATCACAGCTCACAGCAACCTCCAACTCCTGGGCTCAAGCGAGTCTCCTGCCTCAGCCTCCCAAGTCACTGGGACTACAGGCGTCCGCCACAATGCCCCAGCTATTTTTTGGTTGTAGCCGTCATTCTTGTTTGGCGGGCCCAGGCTGGATTTGAACCCACCAGCTCGGGTGTATGTGGCTGGCACCTTAACTGCTTGAGCCACAGGCGCCGAGCCTTATTTTTATTTTTTAATTACAATTTTAACACAGTGTTTTCCTTACTTAAAATATGTATACATTTTGTTGGCATCCTGTGTATAAACTTTGACAAGGCAATTGATTTATATAGTTTTTAAACCCTTTAACAATACAGAAGGACATACAGTGAAAACTAGGCATGCACCCCATCCTCTCCAGATGGACCTGCTGTTAATAATTTCTTATGTTTCTTTCCAGAGGTAGCCTGTGACTGGGGCAGTGGAGAGGGCAAGTGTATATTCCCTACTCCTTTTAAACTACTGGTAAATTTTCAATGGACTTTATTCAGTGGCTAGGGTGCCAGCCACATATATCAGAGCTGGTAGGTACGAACCCAGCCCAGGCCTGCCAAACAACAATGACCACTACAACCAAAAAGTGGGTCTTGTGGCAGGTGCCTGTAGTCCCGGCTACTTGGCAAGAGAATCACTTAAGCCCAAGAGTTTGAGGTTGCTGTGAGCTGTCACACCACAGCACTCTCCCAAGGGTGACAGTGAGACTTTGTCTCAAAAAAGAAAAAAAGGCACAAGAGATCCTTTTGAATATCACTTTTGGCCCCTAGGAGTTCTGGCTAATGGATTAGGAATTAAACATTAGACTTGTTTCTCTTCCACAGTTAGACTAAAGTTCAAGAAATATTTGAGTCCCTCCTCTGCAAAGCTCACCCTTGTGGCAGGGAGCAGTAGTGGTGCTAAAATTTTGGCACAAGATACCTTGACGAGAATAGCTGGCTAAAAGAACTATTTAGCTGTTGCTGATTTTTTTTTTTTCCTGACTTGGATCTAGGCAAAGAAAGATGAAGGTATCATCATAAGAGATTGAGACAAGCCAGATGTTAAATCTGTTTGGGAAACTGTTTTGAGCATCTCTCCAGCTGTCTGCAGTTTCCTACTAACGTGCCAGATGGAGGGTGTCATCATACTTGGGTCAGGCCACTTCCCACCTGTCATCTAGTTTTTTGTCTGTTTCTTCTATTTTGGCCACTTCCCACCTGTCATCTAGTTTTTTGTCTTCTATTTTGGCAATAAGACATTTGGAGAGGTTTATTTTGTTATTGTTGTCATTTGCTTGTTTTTGTTTTTGTTTTTGTTTTAGACAGAGTGTTGTTCTTTTACCATGGGTAGAGTGCAGTAGGATCACCATAGCTCACTGCAACCTCAAACTGGGCTCAATCAATCCTCCTGCCTCAGCCTCCCAAGTTGCTAAGGTCATAGACGTGCATGACACCCAGTTAATTTTTCTGTTTCTTTTTTTTTTGTTGTTCGAGACAGAGTCTTACTCTGTTGCCCTGAGTAGAGTGCCATGGCATCATAGTGCACGGCAACCTCAACTCAACTGCTCAAGTGATCTTACCTCAGCCTCCTGAGTAGTGTGCACTACAGTGCACAACTAGTAGGGTTTTTTCTATTTTTAGTAGAGATGGGGATCTCACTCATGCTCAGAGTGATCTCAAACTCCTGAGCTCAAGCAATGCAGGCCTCCCAGAATGCTAGGTTACAGGTGTGAGCCACTGAGCCCAGCCTACATTTTGTACTTTAAGTATGAAATACTTCTTCATAAAACGTATAGCATGTACACGTGAAAAGAAAGAAGATATAAGCAGTAATAAAACTAACACATAGCTCAAGAAGTAGAACATTGTCCCCCACAGGCCCCACCCTGGTCACTGTGCTATTTTTAAAATAAACTTGTCAACATTTGTTTTCTTCACTGAGCACCTTTGCTGCAACTGTCTTAGGCCAACTGCTCAGATTCCAGGGGCTCAAGAAAGTTCTGCAGAAGCCAGACTTTCTACTAAAGATTCTGCCAAGAAGATAGCCTGTGCAGTCCTGTGAGGGGACCAGTGGTCTCAAGGCCATGAGCAAGTCACTAGCCAAGGGACAGGCTAACACACAGAGGCTTGGTCTCAGATTACTTCTGTGTTTGCTTCTGATGGCTGCCATAATAAGTTCTCAGATTTTTTTTTTTTTTGAGACAGAGCCTCAAGCTTTCACCCTGGGTAGAGTGCTGTGCCATCACACCTCACAGTAACCTCCAACTCCTGGGCTCAAGTGATTATCCTGCCTCCACCTCCCAAGTAGCTGGGATTACAGGCGCCTGCCACAATACCCAGCTATTTTTTGTTTGCAACTGTCATTGTTGTTTGGCAGGCCCAGGCTGGATTCCAACCCGCTAGCTCTGGTGTATGTGGCTGGCACCTTAGCTGCTTGAGCCACAGGTGCTGAGCCAAAGATCCAGATAGTTGTTTTTTTTTTTAGGGACAGAGTCTCACTTTGTTGCCCTTGGTGGAGTGCCATGGCATCACAGCTCACAGCAACCTCCAGCTCTTGGGCTCAGGCAATTCTCTTGCCTCAGCCTCCTGAGTAGCTGAGACTATAGGTGCCTGCCACAATGCCCAGCTATTTTTTTTTCTTTTTTTTGCAGTTTGGCTGGGGCCAGGCTTGAACCACCACCCTCAGTATATGGGACCGGTGCCGTACTCACTGAGCCACAGGTGCTGCCCCCAAAACCCAGATAGTTTTAAAAACAAAAAAATTTATTCTTGGTATGGAAGCCTAAAGTCTAGACACCTAAATTGAGGTGTCAGTAGGGCTGGTTCCTTCTGAAGGTCTAGGGGAGGATCCATTCCATGCCCCTCTGGGATTCTGGTGGTGCCAGCATCTTTGGTGTTCCTTGGCTGCATCATTCCAATCACTCCCTTCCTATTTGCATGTCTTGCATTGTCACCCAGGCTGGAGAGTAGTGGCTATTCACAGACAACATCATAGTACCACTACAGTTTTGAACTGTACTCAAGTGATTCTCCCACTCTAGCCTCTCCTCTGTAGCTGGTACTATAGGCATGTACCACCACACTTAGTTCTTCTCTTATAAGGATATTAGGCACTGGATTTAGGACCCACCATAAATCTCAAAATGAGCTCACCCCAGGATTGTCAACTTATTATATCTGCCTTTTTTTTTTTTGAGACAGAGCCTCAAGCTGTCCCCCTAGGTAGAGTGCTGTGGCATCACAGCTCACAGCAACCTCCAACTCCTGGGCTCAAGTGAGTCTCCTATGTCTGCCTCCCAAGTAGCTGGGACCACAGGTGCCCACCACAACACCCAGCTATTTTTTGGTTGCAGCCATCATTGTTTGGCAGGCCGAGGCTGGATTCAAACCCGCCACCTTAGGTGTATATGGCTGGAGCCTTAGCCACTTGAGCCACAGGTGCCGAGCCATATCTGCCTATTTAAAAATTAGGCCATATTTTGAGGTTCTAAGTAGACATGAATTTGGGAGGAGGACATGATTCAGCCCCTTCACTTGCTACTCTAGCATTTCTGTCATAACTTTATTCAGGGATGTGCTCGTCTTCCAGGTGCCTCTCTTGTTTCAGGAAGAAGAAGCCATTGGGATGGGAGCCCCTATAGATGGCCGTGTGGGCATCCTGTGGGCTGGATCATTTATCCGCCTCTCTGTTGGAAGGTGAAGGCACCTGCTTAGAGGAAGCCATGACCTGGATTACTGAGTGTGCACATCTTAGTTTTGCTTTCTACTACCCCTTGGCCTGTGCTTTCTGGGCTGTGAGCTTGGTCCTGTGATTATCCTTCTGTTTACACTGAGGCACAGAAAGGTGGGGGACATACACATCAGATTATCACCAAGTGTACTGTAGTGGTCAGTCCTGAGAAGAGGCTGGGGTGCTGCAATCTAATTCAGAGGGCTGAGGGAGGCTCCAAGGGGATCTGAGGCTAATGAGGAGTTTAAACTAGACAGCAGAGCATTTTGAACAGAAGATATACCATGGGACCTAAGAGGAGGCTGTGGGGCTGGGGAACACAGAGGGATTTCAAGGACCCAGTTAACAGTGCTGGTGCAAAGCCCACAGAGGAGAGGAGCTCACACCACGGTAGCTGTGGGCAATGTACAGTCAGCAGACCTGAGCTCAGAGCCTTGGATGGAGACCTCCCTGCTAGGTACTTGTGAAGCTTCCAAGATAGAATGTCCCAGCACAGAACAAAGCTCCTGACAGATGTCAAAGCCATTGCTCCATCTCCAGGCCATGTACCTTTGCCTTGAGAAGAGTCAAAAAAGTAAATTCAGGGCAGTGCCTGTGGCTCAAAGAGTAGGATGCTGGCCCCATATACTGGAGGTGGCGGGTTCAAACCCGGCCCCGGCCAAAACTGCAAAAAAAAAGTGAATTCAAGTCTGAACTATGGCCACACTGGCCCAAGATCCCCCAGCAGCAAGCCTCTTTCTCATACTGCCTAAAGGGCAGATTCCCAAACCTCACCTTCTGATAGTCCTGACTTAGTCCATGGTAAGGCTCAAGAGTCCTGCACAAATGTTCCTGAACATTCCTAGGGCAGCTACTCCTAGAAACACCTGGAAGAATGTCTCGGCTCTAGGGGAACAAGCAAGACCCTGGCCCTCTTCTACTGTGGGCAAGTCTTTTCTTTTGTAGTATTGTCTCCTCACAGACCCACTATGGAAGGTTAAGGAGATGAGGTGGCAAGCCCCACTTCTAGCATGATTGGTGGACACAAACTTTTGCCATCAAGGCCTTAGCAAGGTTTAGTTCAAAAGTGAGGCAGCCTCAGGCTGGAGAGAGGGCACATTGGAATAAGGTCTTGAAGAATGGTCAGTTTGGGGTCCACAGTATCCCCAGACAAGAGAATGAAGGCTGTGAGGCAAGGCAGGCATGTGTTTGGGGGCTTCAAGCAGCACCATTTGCCCAGAACTTGTGGGTCAAAGCCAGATGTTAGTGAACCTTGAATGTCAGAGTCAAAGTTTGGACTGGCCCTTGTATTGAATTTCAGTGATGGCATTGGTGGCATGCTTGGTGAGTAGGAGGTGCTCAAATGTGATCACTCTTTGATCACACCACCCAAGTTTTGTTTCACATTTTGGGAAGATGAACCAGGAGAGCATAGGGATGAGGGATTATGGTCAGGGACACGGGCTGAATGAGGGCCTTTAGGTGGTGAAAGTAGGCAACTGGAGAAGGGTACAGAAACATCTCAAAGGTCTTCTCAGTAGGGCTGAATAGTGTTAAATGAGATTCATCCCAGTCCCATCTGATTCCTTGTGAAGGAGAAGGATATTTGCCAACATTTGTCACTAGGTACCAGCCTGGGAAGATAAGGACAGATGAAGAAACTGAGGCACAGGGAGGTTTAGTGTCACATCTAAGATCATATGCTGGACCCTGTCTTCCCACAACACTGCTGTGGCATGGCAGGGAGCAGAGAGTGACTGAAGAGATGCACTCTTGTTTCTGTGGGAAGGATCTGTGACGGGCAGGAAGATGGGACAGCAAAAGGCAAAAGCATTTGTCTGCAGGTATCATACCTCCAGCTTGTTACTGGACATGGACACTGAATTCGACCCCCCTTGCCTTCCAGGGACCTCAGCCTAGTGAGACAGGCAAGTAAGAAGTGACTTCTCACAGTGCAGCAGGGAACTATAGCATGCTCAGGGAAGAGCAGCTAACTTCAGGTGGGGTAAGGCCAGGATATTTCAGACAGGCTTTGAAGGATGCAGAGGCGTTTGCTAACATGGGGGAGTACAGCCAAAGCACAACTTGGCATGTCCAGGGAATTCATTCACTTATCCAACAAATAACTATTGAAGGCCAACCATGTACAGAATGCAGATCTGGGCTCCGTGTGGCAAGAACATAGGACTTCTGGAGTGAGTTTATTGAGTACACCCTCTTAGTGGAGGGATGTGAGTGCCATTCAGTGCCGTGGTTTGTTTTATTTTTTTGTTGTTGCCCTGGGTAGAGAGCTATAGTAACATAGCTAATAGCAACCTCAAACTCTTGGTCTTGAGCAATCCTCTTGCCTCAGCCTCCTGAGTACCTGGGACTGTAGGTGTGCACCACTACACCTGGCTAGTTTTTCTATTTTTAGTAGAGATGGAGTCTCGCTCTTGCTCAGGCTGATCTTGAACTTGTGAGCTTAAGCAGTCCACCCACCTTGGACTCCAGAGTGTTAGGGTTACAGGCGTGAGCCACCACGCCCAGCCCCATGGTTTGTTTTAGATCACATCTAATAGCCTTTGGTGACTGGGGTGGACAGCACTGTCTGCAAGGATAAAAGACAGTGATTGACCATACATTTTATGGATCTTTCAGGATGAGAATGCCTGTGTGTTTAACCCACAGAGGGTTGCAGTAACCAAAGTTTGTCTGAAAGACGCACAGAAGCAAATGCAGCAGGAAGAAACACCCCACATGGATAGCAGCCAGTCTTGTCAGGGCTAACAGGGAATTACCTTTCTGTAAGATGTGCCCAGATCCATAGGCAGAATTTAATGCCTATTAACTAGAAAAGAAAACAGCCTTTATTGACTGGCAGATAGGATGTTAATTGGCTTCTGTTTACCAACTGATTACAGATCCATTTCACAGTTGCTTATAAACTCCATCCACTGAGAAACTGCCCTTCTGTTAGTGGAAACATTTTCCATTCCCCCAGGATAGAGGTGGTGGCTGTGCAGTGCCCCCACTACACACCAGCATGAGTGGTGGTCCTGACTCAGAGCTGGTTGGGGAGCTCCCGAGGGAGCTGGGTGCATGTGCATGCAAGTGTGTGTATGGATGGATGGATGAAAGCTTGAGCACAGGAGTTTATAGGATGCTTGAGGAACACTCTGGACTAGAAATCACCCTATTCAAAGCAAGCAGCAGGCTCAGCGCCCATAGCACAGTGGTTATGGTGCCAGCCACATACACCAAGGGTGGCAGGTTCAGTCCTTGCCCAGGCCAGCTAAACAACAACCACCACAACAAAAAATAGCTGGGTGTTGTGGTGGGCGCCTGTAGTCCCAGCTACTTGGGAGGCTGAGGCAAGAGAATCGCTTAAGCCCAAGAGTTTGAGGTTGCTGTGAGCTGTGACACCATAGCACTCTACCAAGGGCAACATAGTGAGACTCTGTCTCCAAAAAAAAAAAAAAAAAAACGAGAAACAGCATTTTCCTGCCCTAGAACCAGTGTTCCTCTTGGTCTGGAGGCTTTTATGCCAGAGGTGGTGGAATCAAGGGTTACCTAAGATTTCATGTTCTGGGTTTATGTCTCCTGGACAATGCTGTTTAGTTTTTGGTTTTTTTTTTTGAGATAGAGTCTCAGGCTATCCCCCTGGGTAGAGTGCCATGGCTCCAACTCCTGGGCTCAAGCGAGTCTCCTGCCTCAGCCTCCCAAGTAGCTAGGACCACAGGCGCCCGCCACAACGCCCGGCTATTTTTTGGTTGCAGCCATTATTGTTGTTTGGCAGGCCCAGGCTGGATTCAAACCCGCCACCTTAGGTGTATGTGGCTGGCGCCTTAGCCGCTTGAGCCACAGGTGCCGAGCCACAATGCTGTTTAGTTAAGGTCACATTCACCACCTTCACTGTCCCACCTTCCTTTGGTTTTTGTTTGATGAGTAGAAAGATTGCCTGAATAGAACTAACATGTGGAAAGGTAAACTTTTGTTATCTGGGGCTGGCCTCTGCTTCTCTCCCTAACTCAAGCAAGAGTGGTTCCCTCCCTGGTACCCAAATTCCAGTTCAGAAAGTGCCAACATCCTAAGTACTGTGAAAGGTACCCAGAGAGAATGCAGCAAGTCTGGGCCTTCTGGGGCCACAGGACAGTCAGGGTGGTTAGAATTACAACACAGGGCTTCAAAGAAATAGGAACCCCAACATGGTAGAGTCAGGACTCTGGGAGATGCAAGTGGCAGAAACCCAATCCACACAGGCTGACCTGGAGAGCTGCTTCTGTGGCTCCATGATAGCAAAGTCCAGGTGCTTCCAGAATCATTGATTTCCAGACACTCCCAACCTTGCTCTGCCCGTAGTTCTGTGTCACCTCTACCTTAAACCTTACAACCTATCCATTTCCCCTCTGCCGAGGAAAAGAGGACTTTTCTGGCTCTGTGATTCCCTCCGAAGTCCTGGGTCTTTGGGTCTACTCCTCTGATGTCCAGGGGAGGGTCAGCCCCACTTCATCTGTTGTACAGAGAATATGGTTTCCCAGGATATGTTCTGAAGGGGACTATTGTGCTTGTGAGCTGCCTTTAGGAACTTAAATGTCTCCTATGGACTTTTATTCAATTGCTAAAATAATCAGCAGGTATTCTCCAAATAATTGTGTCCACTTTCTAAATTCCATTTATTCTAGCTCCCTGGAAATTAGGAATAATTTCCTTGCCCACCACTAGGCTATGTCAGTTGGCCTGTTTAAACATTTTTTTTTTTATTTTTATAGTAGGGAACTTTTTTTTTTTTTAGAGACAGAGTCTCACTTTATTGCCCTTAGTAAAGTGCTGTGACACAGCTCACAGCAACCTCCAGCTCTTGGACATAGGCAATTCTCCTATCTCAGCCTTCTGAGTAGCTGGGACTATCGGCACCCACCACAATGCCCGGCTATCTTTTTGTTGCAGTTTGGCTGGGCTGGGTTTGAACCTGCCACCCTCGGTATATGGGGCCAGCAACCTACTCACTGAGCCACAGGCGCCACCGTTTAAACATTTTTTATTAAGGCATAACTTACATATAGTAAAGTGAATAAATCCTAAGCATACAGCTCAGTGAATTATTACATCTGTATTCATCTTTGTAACCAGATCAAGGCACAGAGGTTTCAAGCCCCCAATTGACTCCTGCATGCCCCTTCCCTGATGTACTCCCCAGAGATAACCACAGATGTGTTTCCAACTTAAAATTATGATAAAATATATGTAACAAAATTTATCATTTTAGCCATTTTTAAGTGTTTGGTTCAGTGGCATTGAGTGTATTTACACTGTTATGCAACCATCAGCATGCTCTATCTTCAGAACCCTTTGATCTTACAGAAGTGAACCTCTGTCCCCATTAAATGCTAACTCCCTGTTCTCCCTCCCCCATCCCCTGGCGACACCAGGGATGTCTCTAAAAATTTGACTACTCATATCAGCAGGATCACATGTTCTATGTGACTGGCTTATTTCACTTAGCATAACGTCCTCAAGGTTCATTCTATCTGTGGTAGCAGGTCTCAGAATTTGAATGCATATATCACATTTTGTTTACTGCACTTGAATTTGATGTCAGCAGAACCATTGGTACACAGTGTTTTATGTCTGGCTTCTATCTCTTCACTGTTATGTGTGTGAGATCTGTATTATTGCATGTAGCAGGAGCAGTTTGTTTTTGTGGCATTGTCATATAGTGTCCCATTGTGAGATACACCATGTGCATGTTCCTGTGGCTGGTCCTTAGGGTTATATCAGCAGAGTGTGCTGATAATCCCTCTGCTAGAGTGCTGAGCAGGTCTGCAGAGCTCCTAGGGAACCTGAACTCAGCTGCAGGGCTGTATGTGGACAGGCAAGAGGGAGAGGCCTTTATGGGAAACCTGGCATAGTGGAGTCTTGGCAGTTTGGGAGCAGAAACAAAGGTCCAGAGGTGGAAGAACCAGCTGACATTGGAGGGTAGTGGTGCTTTGTGTTTCCCCACAAGCACATCCTGTGACAGCCATCTGTAATAGCTTTAGCATGAACTTGCCCTTGCCTATTGCAGCCTCAGCCTATTTTTATTTCCCTGGTCAGCCTAAGCTTACTCCAGCCTTGGGGTTCTTCTATCTTGCCAGGACAGACCTCTATCCCCTGGCCCATGTTCCTCCTCACCCACAGACCTCCACTCACTGCTCACTGTCATCTATGTGGGGTTATTTGTGATATCTAGGGTATATACACACAGTACACATGCACATACATAGAGAAACAAGCGTGCAGCAGCTATTTTTTTTTCTTCTTCTTTTTTTTTTTAATCACTCCTTGTGTTCTAGCAGTTAATTTGATTCAAAGTAACCCAGTAGGCAGGCTAAGGTTAATGAGAAAAAGGAAAACCCAAGGTCATGACATTTGCCTGAATCATCCTGGAATGTAGCTGGGTTCCTACCACCCTGTGATCTCACTGGAGCAGAGAAGGGCTTCCCAGGGCCAGCGGGAGCCTAGGCAAATTTTTGTATGTGTGGTAAAAGATACCTAACTTAAAATTTACCATTTTGGGCAGCGCCTGTGGCTCAAGGAGTAGGGCGCCGGCCCCATATGCCGGAGGTGGAGGGTTCAAACCCAGCCCTGGCCAAAACCACAAAAAAAAAAAAAAAAAGAAAGAAAGAAAGAAAGAAAGAAAAATTCTATAAAAAAAAAAATTACCATTTTACTAAGCACTCTTGAGAGGTGAGGCAAGAGGATCCCTTCAGATCAGGACTTGGGAGACCAGCACAAGCAAGAGTGAGACCCTATCTCTACCAAAAATAGAAAAAATTGGCTGGGTGTGGTGGTGCATGCCCTGTAGTCTCAGCTACTTGGGAGGCTGAGGCAGGAGGATGGCTTAAGCCCAGGAGTTGGAGGTGATCTGTAATAATGGTGCTGCATTCTAGCCCAGGTGACAGAGTGTTGTAATTGTTTTAAAGTGAAAATTCAGTAGCATTTAGTATAAGACAGTGTTGTACAACCACTACCTCTATTTCTAGAACATTTTCACCCCAAAGAAGCCCCCATCCCCATTAGCCATCATTCCCCAGTCACCCTCCCCCAGCCCCTGGCAGCCACTAATTTGCTTTTTATCTATGTGAATTTGCCTATTCTGGACATTTCATATAAATTGAGTTGTTCACTATTGTTACAAACGGCCTTTTTGTGGTTGTTGTTAAGAGACAGAGTCTCACTTTATTGCCCTCAGTAGAGTGCCATAGCATCACAGCTCACAGCAACCTCCAACTCCTGGGCCTAGGTGATCCTCTTGCCCCAGCCTCCCAAGTAGCTGAAACTATAGGCACCTGCCACAACACCTGATCATTTTTTGTTGCAGTTTGGCCAGGGCTGGGTTCGAATCTGCCACCCTTGGTATATGGGGCCGGCACCCTACTCACTGAGCCACAGGCACCGCCCTCTATTTTACTAGTTAAGGAACCTCCAAACTGATTTCCACAACAGCTGTCCTATTTGAGATTTCCAACATCTAAGGGTGCCCGTTTTTTCATATCCTTGCTTTAGTAGGCTTTAGGCAGACTCTTGGCAGGGTGGAGTCAGGAAGAGAACATGTGTTCTGCATGTATAGGCTTGACAGCCCTGAGGTGAGACAGTGAGACCAGCTCACAGATGAGGAAGCCAAGGCCCTTGAGAACTGGAGAACCTTACATGGTGAAGGGCACAGTGCTTGAACTGTATGCATGAACTGTGATTACACAGAAAGATGCTTCCTTGGCAGGTGACCAAGAGCAAGAGGTCACTGCCTCTGCCTCAGGAGTCAGTTTGGGGACTGACATGTCCCCACCTCTACTCACTAGACAGGAAGTGGGGGGAGGGCAGTTGAGAAGGGGAATTTCACCCACAAGGTCACAGGACAGATTCCTCTTCCTTCCCTTTGACCAAGCTCAGGGGACTCAGTGTCCTCTTGATGAGACAGTCCATTTGTCATTTCTGTAGGATGGCCTAAATGGCCAGAGTATGACTTTCTACCACTGGACTTATAAGTAATCACAGGGATGACCAGTATGACCAGCCTGGCAGCAAGTGATAAGAATGAGGGGAAGTGACACCTGAACAGTAAGATCTATGTTTCAGTGCTAACAGGCCAGCTCTGTTTTCTTTCTTTTTTTTTTTTGAGACGGAGCCTCAAGCTATCCCCCTGGGTAGAGTGCCATGGCATCACAGCTCACAGCAACCTCCAACTCCTGGGCTCAAGCGAGTCTCCTGCCTCAGCCTCCCAAGTAGCTGGGACTACAGGCACGCGCCACAACGCCTGGCCATTT